>NKZN01001876.1:0-14034 GCA_002374485.1 Metschnikowia santaceciliae
ACTCTATTGCTATGTAAAGTAGTGAGTTCGTGATCTCTGTTTCACCATCGATGCCTCTCAATACTGAACAGGATCCTGGCTTTATATAGTTATTCCTGGGGACTCCCAAACGGTCTCTCTCCTTTGTCAATCTCTCATCTACATTGTCTTGGAGAAGACAATGCTCAGAGCTGGACCAGAGTAGACCAGAGTAGACCACAGTAGACCAGAGTAGACCAGAGTAGACCAGAGCTAGACGGGAACCCATAGAGCCCTAGCTCTACCTTTGTCTCTTCTTCAACAATACCCAACATTGTTTCATCTGGATAGCTTGGCATGAGCATGCAGTACCCGCACATGTACTAGTCTCAAGTTCATCAGTCACATGTCGCGTGTTCCAACAATTTATATGCCCCGCGGATGGGGTAGATAAACATATGAAATAGAATATGAAATAGAATATGATATTGGAGATGATATCTGTATGAAATTTATATCATGGAAATATAAAATAAATTCATAATATCATAGATATTCTTCTTCCTCCTTAATTGACTCATGCTCGATGTCTTCCTGGTTTCCTTTCATGAGGGGTAGGTTGATGATGGATGCGATGTACAATAGCCAGAATGGCCAGAGGCCGGGTACCACTGGTATATCTCCAAGAGCCATCAATTCAGGCATATCTCCGGCACTTTCGTCTGCAGTCCCTTCCCATATGGCTGAAACGGGAAATAGTCCTGGAACCATGCCTGGAATGTCTGGATCTATGCCCAATACCACCATCAATACCTGGCAAATAAACGTAAGCAGAATCAGGAAGTTTCACTGAACCATGGTTTTGGAACGAGTCGATGACATACGTTGCAAACCTATAACCAGCATAGGCCATCGATAATGTGGCGGAGCCGGCTCCATTCTTTGCCTTAACAACTTCATCACCACCCAACTAAACTCGGTGCACAAACTCTTTGTAGTCTGCTTCGGATATAGCTTTCACTTTGCTAGCGATGGAAGGCTCGAAGTTGATAAGTGGTACGATGGTATCTCCGGAATGGCCACCAATGAGGTATTCTTATAGTGTTCCATCACGTGATAGGTCACATGTCGCATCACGTGCAAAATACATATCTCCCTGTTTCTTTCCACACACTCGTAACCAGGTCATTCCCCAAAGACATTAAGATGTTGAGGCTTCAAAGAGTCTAGACCTCTTTATATTAAATTAATATAGGTTTGGGGGGGGATGAGAAAAACGGCCCAAATGAATAGGCCGGAACTGAGACCCGGAACTTACCGGAATTCATACCCCGGAATTGCCATACCTAATAACCTTTTCCTCAGTACCAACCCCTACTACAGTCTATAACCTTAATTAAGACTGATGTTATTGGGATCCTGCATACAACATGACGTAGATCTTCAGATCGAGATCATGTGTTTCAAGGAGACATCCGTGCATCCGCCTCGAGAAACAGGCATGCTTTGAAGTTATTATCAAGTTTCAGTCCCGATCAAACCTGAAACAAACCTGAAACAAACCCGAAACAAACCCGAAACACACCTGAAACATGACTAGGAAAGCGCCAAAGTGGCAAGTTGCTGCACCCGTGCACCAGAGGTATGCACGCATGCATTGTTGGCGAGCGCGCATGCAGTCTATTTACATATCACGCGTGATTTTTCTCATCTTCTTCCTCCCCAATACACCAGGACCAGAGCAATCGTGGACGCTTTCGAGACATCAGCGAGTATAGTGAAACCGAATCGAAAATAGTTTGAAACTGTGCTGAAACAAGCGTGAAACCAGTTTGAAACGCGTGTGAAACTCACCTCAAACACACTGAAACTCACTGAAACACACTGAAACACACCTCAAACTTACCCCTCGAACATACCCCTAATCATCCTAACCACCCTTTCTTCGCCATACCTTCCTAATTAGGAAACAGCATATCGCAAACAGAATATCAGAAACAGCATAGCAGTGTCCTGAACCATCACGTGCTCCCACTTGTACCATGTCACAACCCAAAAAGGAAGATATCCGGGGCCAGCTCTCGGACATCCAGAAAAAGCTCTTCGGGAATCGTCCCAAAACGGAAGGGCCTAGACCACCTGTGGTTCCTCCTCCTTCTAACCTCTCCGTTTTAAGAAGAAACGCCAGTTCCCCCCAAAGTGCCCATCCAAGTCCCGGATCCAGTGTCCTGCACACAAGCCACCACTCCCAGTTGGCCGGCAAACTTCCCCAGCCAAATCCCCAGTTGCGCCCTGAATCCAAGGGTCAGGATATGGACTTTGTGGTGGGGCTCAGCGAGAACCTCCTTAGTGAGTGTCGTCGTCTTACCGCTGAAAACCATACCATCAAGTCTAAAATGAAGACGCAGTTGGACGAGATCTCCAAGTACAAGGCGCAGGTCATGCAGCTATCGAAAACCCATGTTTTGGCAGCGACCAATGAGAGCGAGTTGAAGGATAAAAACTGGGACTTGGAGACTTCGGTGGCCAACTTATCCGAGGAATTGGAATCGTTGCGCGTGGCCAATGAGAAGTTGGTCAAAACTCATAACGAGACCATGATCCGCCTCAGTGGTTTACAGCGTGATAATGATGAGTACCAGTTGAAGGCACTGACGATGGCGGCGGAGTGGGCCAAGACGCAGGAGCAGCTCAAGAAGGAGAATGCGGAATTACATGGCCGAATCGACGAGTTGAACGATGAAAACGACGATTTGCACATGAAAGTCTCGGAAATGAAGGAGATGGGACTGGCAGCTGCCGTTTCTGGCAATTTCCATTCGAATGGGTCCGATTTCGTGGACGTGGGCCGCGTCCATGCCGACTCTGTACAGGAGCAGGACGACGAGATCCTGGATTTGGACCAAATCCTCCAGGAATCCGATAATATCTTGCAACGTGAACACGATCCCAAAAGCTCCGACTTGGAGATCGAAACCGTGCGTGCCAATTTGGCCCATTCCAACCAGACGATTTCCAGGCTCAGAGCTGCTCTTGTCAAGCTCAGAACTTCTCCAGGATCGGATAGAACCACCCCTAAAGCCGCCAAGGTGTTGGGTCGAGATATGGGCCCGAAACTGGCCAAAAAATCCCAGGTTTTTACTCCTGCAAAGAAGGGCTCCAAGTTCATTTTGCTCAACGACTCCGAACACGAGTCCAACGAGGGAAGCCCTTGGCCTAAGGATGACAACTGGGAGGATTTCATTGGTCAGGAATCACAGACGCCGTCTAAACCATCCCGGAAGTTGGCGGATTCCGGCTCAGACTCTGAGCCAGATGCAGGTCCCTTCCAGAACCCTCTCCAACGTACCAACTCCTATCTCCAGGACTCCGATAGTTCAGAGCTGGATTTCGAGCCGCCTAAGAAATCTTTCAACCAGCACGTGCTCTCACAGGAACTTTCGGGCGCCAGTGCCTCCATCACTGAGGACCAGGTGCAAAAATTTGCAGCCGACCACAATTTGGTGTTGGTGACCCTGGAAAACTACGCCAAGCTCGAGTACAATGATATCTCGGATATGAGCGTGGACCGGATATCCACTGCCCTAGACTCCAAGGGATACATTCTCTTGAGTAAATCTGAGCACGACGAGCTTATGGATGAGCAGGAGATGAAAAAGCGTCTTGAGGCCACCGGATTGGTTTTTATTCCAAATGAGGAAATGGCTGGCTTGAAGAGTATCAGCTCCAAATATGAGAACCCGGACTTCTCCTACCTTTCGGAGAAGTTGAAACTCTCTGGCTATGAGCCCGTGGACGTGGAGCATTTGGCCAGTCTTAAAAAGAACGAGGCTCTTTTGGAAAACCCTTCGGAATCGTTTTTGTTTTCCAAGTGCAAGGCCATTAAGCACCGGCCAGTCCCTCTTGACGAATACGACCACCTTAAGTCCGTGGAAACTGATCATGAGCAGCCCCTGAAGAAATATCTTCGCCTGAAATCTGAGGAGCTCGGATTTAAGCTCATGTCGGCTAAGGAGGTTGAAGAATTGGAGAAAAAGGCGTCTCCTCTGGTTGAGCAGGTGAAGAAAATCGCCAAGCAAAAGGGTTTTTCAGTTGTTCCTGAGCAAGAACTCACGGAATTGAAAAATCCTGGCATAGAAGCTCTTGGCAATCATGCAGAAGAAAAGGGCTATTTGGTGGTACCAAAATCTGTTCATGAAGAGTTGAAGAACCCTTCTTTGGAGCAGCTCAAGGAGACCGGGTCCAGACTTCAATGTGTGATTTTGCGCGATAACGAGTATAAAGCTTTGGTGGATCCATCGTTGGAACTTTTAACTCTGAAGGCTGAAAATTTGGGCCATAAGGTCATTCTGCAGGAATCATTGGACCATCTCCAAAACCCATCTCTTGAAACCATCCAGGAAAAAGCTATTGGTCATACGCTTTTGAAGAACGACGATTACGAGGCTTTGAAGAAACAAGCGTATGAGCCTTCGCTAGCTCTTGTTCAGAAACATGCAGAAAGCCATGATCTTGTGACCCTAGCTTCTTCTGAATACACCGATCTTTTCAGAAAAGCCCATGAGCCTAGCCATACACATATGGCCGAAAAGGCCCAGGAGAAGGGTTTTGATTTGGTGAAGATTGAAGAGGTCAAACGACTTAGAAGCTTGGCTGAAGATCCCGATCATGACTTTTTGGCCAAAAAAGCCAAGAAAAATGGCCTTGATTTGGTCAGGACTGAGGAACACAACAAACTTAGAGGTTTGGTTGAAAGTCCAGGCCTCGATTTCTTGGCTGAAAAGGCCAAATCCTTGGACTCTGAAATTATTAAGGTGGTGGAGTTGGACACTTTACGCAGAGACTCTGAGAACTTGAAGGAACAGGCATCTGATTGGAAGAAAAAGGCTGACAAGTTGGAGCAGAAATTGGGTGAATTGGCTAAGGATTCTGATGCATTCCATGCCGTGAACTCCGATTTAAGTGAAAAGGTGAAGAATTTGAATGGAGAAATTGAGACATTGACTGCTGAAGTCGAGAAATTGAATGGAGAAGTCGAGAATAGGGATAAAAAAGTCGAGAAGTTGACTTCTGAAGTCACCAAATTGGAGGCTGAAGTCTCTAGAATCACTTCTGAATTGGAAAACCCCCAGATCTCGTACCTTACCGAAAAGGCTCAAGGTCTTGGACACGAAACGGTCAGTGTTGAAGAATTGAAGTCTTTAAAGAACCCTCCACTTGAGCAACTCTTAACCCATGCTTCTTCTCATAATCATACCCTTATTCCGAATGCCGAACTCAAGGAAGTGATCAGAAAAGCCAACGAACCTTCCAAACAGGAACTTATGGAAAAGGCCCAGACACTCAAAGCTTTATTGGTGGATGAAGAGGATCACCAGAAGCTTAAGAAGTTGGCGGAAACTCCTACGTTCGATACCATGAACCTGGTTTTGGAAGCATCTGGATATTCTTCAATCAAAAAGGAAGAACTCTCTAATCTTCAAAAGCTTGCTAATTCTCCTGATGCTGATCATATTAGCGAGAAAGCTGCTGTACTTAAGATGAAGGTTTTGCCAGAGAAAGAATTTGAGAGAATGGAGGAGAATGCCAGAAACCCCAGTATGGCTTATTTGCAGGAAAAGGCCCTGGCAAACTCCCACGAGCTTGTGAACCAAAAGGAATACTTGGAGTTGAAGAGACTTGCCGAGAATCCTTCGACAAATGATCTCGAAGTACATGCCAAACGCTTGAAAGTAAGTGTTGTTCCTGTGGAACAGTACGAGGAGCTCGAGTCACGTGCAGAGAAACCAAGTCTCGTTCATATTCAGGAAAAAGCACGTGACTTGGCCCATTCTGTGGTCGAAACCAAGGTCTTGGAATCTCTGGATTTCGCCGTGGAGTGTGCCCAGAAGCACGGCTTGGTTCCGGTTCCAGAAAAGGAATACACTGATCTTTTGGAAAAGGTACAGAACCCTTCGGCGCAGTACGTACAGGAAAAGGCCGAATCACATGGCTTGGTGACAGTGGAAAAGAGTGAGTTTGGAGAATTGCAGAGAAAAGCCACTGCTCCAAATCTCGATGAGGTCAAGGCATATTCCAAGGATTTGGGCCACGAGGTGATTTCCACCGAAACGCATGAAAATATGGAAAAGGAAATCTCTTCTTTGAAGGAAAGCGTGCAGGAAAAGAATACGCTTTTGGAGTCTGAAGATCATGTGAAAAGGCATGCCAAGAAATTGGGCTACCAATTGGTAGAGCCTGAAACATTGCAGAAACTTGAGAACCCGGGTCTAGAACGGGTTTCGGAACTTGCCGAGAAATTGAATCATAAAGTGCTTGTTCAAGACGAATATGATGAACTATGCAGGCTTTCCAAGACTCCAAACCTACAGGAAATCGGTATTTTCGCTGCTAACCACAACAGTGCGGTTATGGACAAGAAAGAGCTTGAAAGTCTCCGGAAAAAAGCCGAAAATCCAGATCTTCCACACCTCCAAAAACATGCAGAAAAGCACCAGCACATTTTGGTCAATGGAGACGAGTATGCCGGAATCGTGAAACAGGCCACAAGTCCTACGCTTGAACAAATTGGAAACAAAGCAGAAACACTTGGTCATGTGCTTGTTCCTAAACAAGAACACGAGAAATTGACCAAATTGGCAAATGAGCCTGAAATTGATCATATTCTGGAAACTGCCAGGAAACACGGGCACGTGATCTTGCCTGACGCAGAGCATGAACGTCTTAGCAAACCGTCAGTGGAGCATCTTATGGAGGAAGCCAAGAAACATGGTCACTTGGTGATTCCAGAAACGGACTTCAAGACTATCAGTGATCGAGCCGATAATCCTACGATACAGGAAATCACTCTACATGCAGAGAAAGTGGACTATGAAGTTTTGGCCAAGGAGGAGGCGGAAAAACTCCGTCTTCTTGCGGACAAACCACCTCTTGAGCACGTGACAAAACATGCCGAAGGTCTAGGTTGTTCGATATTGCCTAAACTGGAATTAGAGTCTATGAAGAAACAGATTGAGGATCCTGGTTTGGACACGATCCTGCAGTTAGCCTCCAAGCACCAGAACGTGGTGATCCCAGAACATGAATTGGCCGAGTTGAGGAGTCTGGTGGAGTCGCCTGAAATCGATTATCTCCGTGCTAAAGCTGAGGCTCTTCAGCATTCTGTGGTGCCTCAGACGGAACTTTCCAAATTAAGGCAAAAAGCAGACACTCCGCTGGAGAACCAGGTGAAAAAAGCAGCCAAAACCTTGGGCTTGGTGACATTGGCTGTGGCCAGCCACAACGAGCTCAAGAAATTGGCTCATGCTCCGGAATTGGCCCATATCCAGGCACACAGTGAACGCATGGGCTACGTGACCGTGCCCAAAGACGACTTTTCCTGCATGAAACGGTCCATTGACACTCCCCCCCTTGATTATTTGACGGAAAAGATCTCTTCTCATGGGTATGTGGCCGTTCCTAGTCTGGATTTCGAAAAACACCTCGAAGATAAGGAGAAGATCAAGAACATGAAGCTTATTACACACGGCGAATATGACCAGTTGAAGTCGGCGGTGAATCTGCCTTCGTTGTCGTTCTTGGAGGATAAAGCACAGGGTTACGGGTCTGTGCTTATAGAGGAGTCGAAACTCCAGGAAATGAAGAGCCAATTGGAGGCTCCGGAGATGGACTTTTTGGTGGCAAAGGCTGATTTATTAGGGAAGACATTGGTGGACCAGAATGAACTTGAGTCTATGCAAGAAACCCTTCGTTCTCCCCCTGAAGCCTTCTTGGCTGAAAAAGCCAAGGATATCGATATGACACTTTTATCGGTTTCAGAATATTCCAATCTTACGAAAAAGTTGGAAAGCCCCTCTGTCCAGTACCTCATGGATCATTCAGAGAAACAAGGCTACAAAGTGGTTTTGGGTCTGGAACTCCAGAAGCTTCAGCAAGTGTTCAAATCTCCAAGCCTCGACTTCCTTAAGGAGCATGCCAAAAATCAAGACTACGACTTGGTTTCTACGCAGGATTTGCTTCTGTTCCAGAAATCCAACGAAATGTGTGAAAAGCCTACGGTGGAATTTTTGGAAAAACATGCTAATTTGAACGAACGAAAACTCGTGGATTTGAAGCGGTTCCAGGAATTGACGGATTTGGAAAAATCTTACAATGAACCCCTGGTTTCTTACTTGGAGAATATGGCCCTGAACAATGGCCGTACTTTGGTGATTACGCAGGAATGGAAGGAGCTCCAGAATCCATCTGTGGAAACGTTGCAGTCCAGGGCTTTGGATCATGGTCACGTGCTCGTGTCTAATACCAGGCACAATGAATTGGAGACGTACGAGAAGAGCTATGCTGAGCCATCGTTGGATTTCCTCCATGAAAGTGCAGGAAAGAATGGTCACGTGTTGGTGTCTGGAAGTGAATTTGAAAACACCAAAAAGTCTCTAGCCGAGGCGGATGAGAAGGTTGAGATTACTGAGAAGAAATTGGAGGAAACAGAACAAAAGTTGGAAACGACTGAAAAGGAGTTGGAGGAGAAATTTCAAAGTCTCCAGGAAATCACCGAAAAAGCTACCGATCTCGAGACAAAACTCTCCCAAACTCAGCAATTATTCAGTGAAAAAGAGACTGAGCACGAGAGCAACTGGAAATCTTTGGAGTTCTTGCGTCAGAAAGCAGGCGAGCTCTCGCATACAATTATTACAGAGAACGATGCGGAGGAGCTTGAAAAACTCCGGGATTTCGATGTTTCCACTGTGGAAAAATATGCTGGTGGAGCAGGACACGTCGTGATCCCAAGCCTGGAATTTTCTGCATTGAAAGATGCAAAACAAAAGTTAGAAACACCCAAATTGGAGTATTTGCATGAGAAATCGAAAGAAGCCGGTCACGTGATCGTGCTGACATCAGAGCATTCGAGATTGCTAAATAAAGATCGAGAAATCGAAGAATTGGCCCTGGAGGCCGGGCTCATAACAATGCCCAAAGAACAATGGCACCAAAACCAAGACGCCATGCATGAACAGATCGCAAGTCTAAACAAGCAGCTTGACGCCCCACTGCACGAGTACCTCCAAGCCCAGGCAGCCCGCAAAGACTGCGTATTGGTGGACCAAAAAGAGCATGATTCCATTGTGAAACAAGCAAAGTCTAAACATACCGAAGCGAGCCTCTGTGCAGGTGCCCTGGCCCTCGGGTTAACTTTGATTAGTCAAGAGGCCCATGATAAGCTAAATGAGCCGCTTGAAACGAAATTGGAGAATGCAGGCTTACAGCACGTGACGAATGATGAATATCAAAGCCTTTTGGCCGAAAACCAAAAGCTTCAGGACGCAAACGAAAAGCCCAGTCTCTCTGTTTTGCAAGAGAAAGCCGCCGTGCATAGCTACACGATGGTTCCTGCAGACGAACTCGCCAGTCTTAAGGCGAAGTCCAACCAAACTTTGGAGCAGAAAGCGGACTCCGAGGATATGGCAGTGTTGGGCAAATCGCTTCTTGTGAAGTTGCGCCTGGACTCCTCCAAGTTGCTGCAAATGGAAACGCAGTTGGAGAAGCCTTCTCGCCGGTACTTGGCCGACTTAGGTGCCAAGTGCAACTGTGTGGTGGTTTCTACGGAAGAATACGACGAAATGCAGCGGGAGAAGAAGAAGACCATTTTCGAGAGAGCCGTGGCTTTATCCATGGTAGCTATTCCGGTTTCAGAATACGAGCAGATGCAGGAACTGTGCAATGAGTCGTTGGAGTTCAAGGCCGAAAAGGAGAATAAGGTCGTTATGGACCGGGACGAGTACCATAAGTTACGCAGTCCTGGTGTTTCAGATGTGACGCAATTGGCTCTCCTGCTCGGCTATGTGTTGGTTGAAAGTGACCAGTTCGAAGATATGAAACGGCAAATTTCCCAGCTGTTAGATGAGAAGGCCAGAGATGCCAACATGACGCTTATACCTATGGCGGAGAATGAGAATATGGCGTCGTTCAAGGAGAAGTACGAGTCGTTGGTGGAATCTCTTAAGAACTCGGAATTCCTCCGGGAAAAAGCCAAGGAGCTGAATATGGAGCTCGTGACGTGGGCGGAGCTACAGGAAATGAGAGAAACACTTGAAGAAAAGGCCGAAAAAGAGGGCTTGGTGGTTGTTCCCGTGGCTGAGTTCAATACTCTCAAGGAAAGAGTGAAGAGTCTGGAGGAACAAGTCCAGAGTCTAGAAGAGCAAGTGAACAATCCTTCTTTGGAAGCCATTTCCAGGGCAGCACAGTCTCAAGGACATAGTGTTGTTCTGCAGAGCGAACTCGAAGGACTCCGTCTGGATGCAGGAAAAACCCTTGATGATCATCTCCAGAACACAGGGCTCAAGGCCGTGAAGATTGCCGAGTTCGACAATTTGCTCTTAAAGGCCAACAAACCATCCAT
Source organism: Metschnikowia santaceciliae (assembly GCA_002374485.1). NCBI lineage: Eukaryota > Fungi > Ascomycota > Pichiomycetes > Serinales > Metschnikowiaceae > Metschnikowia > Metschnikowia santaceciliae. The sequence continues at coordinate 10,355 of NKZN01001876.1, forward strand.
TGAGCAACTCTCGGCGCATGCGGCCAGAAACGGCATGGTGCTTACGTCCCAGGAAGACCATGCAGGACTCAAGGCCATGGCCGAAGAATCATTGGCTGAAAAAGCAGAAAAGGCCGGATTAACGCTTATTCTGGGTTCAGAACTCGAGCAACTCCATGCCCAAATCAAGTCTCCATCAAAGGAGTATTTGGCCGAAAAAGCTGGCGAGAAAGGGTATGTGTTCTCGCCCGATATGGAAGCTCTCGCGGAGGGTCTAGGCGTGGTCGTATTGCCTAAAGCGGAATATGAAGATTTGAGCAGCAGATTCGACTTACTGGATCTTCATGGCGACAAGTTGGAGCCGGTCCGGGCTTATTTACAGGACCAGGGCTACGTGATCATGCACACAAGCAAATACGAGTTCATGAACCTGAATCTTCTGCAGTGCACGGAGGAGCAGTTGCAGACTGCAGCCAAAGCCAGAGGCATGCACATCTTCCAAGACTTCGAGGCCATGGAGACTGCACTTAAGGCTAGAGGCATGCTTATATTCAAGGATACAGACAAGGCCATGGAGTGGTTACGTCAAGAGGGTCTTAAAGACGAAGAACTGGATGCGTTCCAGGATGCAGGAGAAAGCTTCAGTATTGAAAGTTTACAGGCCAGTTCAGCCCGATTCGGAATGGTGGTTGTGGAAAAGACTCATTACGAAGCCATGAAAGAGAAGCAAAGGGAATTGGAGGAGAAACAAAAGGAATTGGAGGAGAAGGAAGTGGAGAAAGTGGAATCACCAAAGGAAATCACCAAAGAGGAAATTGTATCTCGTCTGAGAGACTTCAACCTCTTTGTTTTGGAGAAACCCGAATACCAGAGACTCAAGGACTCCACCACGAAGGTGATTACCGAGGACGAGCTCCATGCCAAGGCAGAGGAACTTGGGTTCAAGGTCACCACCGTCCTGCAGTACCATGCTATGAAACAAGCTAGCGACACACTCCAGGACCCCGGCATGCTCTCAGCAGCAGCCCGGCAGTTGAAGTACATCTGTGTGCCGGAAAAGGCGTTTGTCCCCACCACCAAGGTGCGTGTGCCCGAGCCCGGTAAGGTCACGCTTCTTCCTCTGAGTTACTACGAGAAGCTCAGTCGGTGTGAGGCATTGAATGTGGAGAAGTTGCTGGACGAAACGTTCCTGCAGCATGCACATAGACGAGGCTACCAGAAGGAGTTCAGTGCTCCGTTCACACCTGTTTTGGGAAGTGGAGAGACGTATTCTCCTTCTTCTTCATTTGGAGAGAATGGAGAAAAGCGGTCTCCTGGTGTTTTGAGCCAAGACTCAGAGACCTCGGCCAACAGTGACCCCAACGCTAAGAGCCCCAAAAAGCAGTCCATCCCAAAGAACCTCAAGGGTCACCAGAGCCACTCGTTATCGCAGCTTGCTTCTCACCTGAGCATGCATTCCAACCTCAGTACAGGAATGGATTCGCTTGCAGGCCTCTCCATTGCATCCAACATCTCGCTCACGGACCGGTCCATGATCCAGGCCATCACACAGGTGGTCATTGGTGAGTACCTCTTCAAGTACTACCGAAAGCTCGGGCCTTTGAGCTCGATTTCCGCCAGCAGACACGAACGGTACTTCTGGGTGCATCCCTACTCGTTGACGCTCTACTGGTCGTCGTCCAACCCCGTGTTAACCAACCCCTCGGAAGTCAAGACCAAGGCCATGGCCATCGACCGCGTGGAAAGTGTGGATGACTCCAACCCGTTGCCCACAGGACTCCATCATAAGAGCATCTTGGTGCACAGTCGGTCCAAGTCCATCAAAATCACGTGTCCTACACGACAACGGCATAATATCTGGTACAACGCCTTACGGTACCTTGTGAACAAGAACATCAGCGAACTTGACTTCAAGCTGAAGGCTCCGGTGCAGGCACCAGCTGATCCCGATGAGCTGTACCTTCCCGATCTTGACATCGAGCCTTCCACGCGCCATGCGTTCCCCCGGTCATCGACCATGTCCACGTCACGGTCAAAGTCCAGTCTAGGCCGTCGCAGGCAGGATGAGTCAGGATGATTGAGAGGTTAGAGATGAGAATATGAGATGAGATGAGAATTTAAGAGATGAGAGATGAGAGATGAGAGATGAGATGAACATATGATAGTGCATATGAGAATAGAGAATAAGATAATATAACATAAGATAATATAACATAAGATAATTTTTCTGGTTTTGAGTCCAGATACTGGCACTTATATACAAGAAATTTCACACGAGAGGAGACAGTAGAAAGTAAGAATATCCTGTATAGTGTATAGTGTATAGTATAGTGTATAGTGTATAGTATAGTGTATAGTGTATAGTATAGTGTATAGTGTATAGTATAGTGTATAGTGTATAGTATAGTGTATAGTGCATAGTGTATATTGGGTCTTGGTGGTCAGGGGGAGTCAAGGTTCACTTTACACAAGGTATTAGCAAGTCCACGCCCAAAAGCAAGGAGTCCAAGGAACCCCAAGTATATACAGAGGGGATTCCGCCCTAGGTTTAGCGGTATCACGAGTAACCCGAATTTCACGGATTACATAGTACACATTAGTAGCACGGATTGCATAGTACAGAGTAGTAGTACAACTATAAACCTAAGAATGATCAAAGATACAAACCTTACTGATTATGGACTTACGAATGACAAAGTCCAACACGCACCCCAGTTTCGGCCCCACTCCAAGTATCTTGCAACAATTGGCTAATGCTTGAAGAGGAGATTCTCTTAAATAGGTTTATGTAGTTCGATAATTGCAACGTAGTTGTAGATGTAGGTTTATATGTAGGTTTATACATGTAGGTTTATACATGTAGGTTTATACATGTAGATTGTATATAGAGTATCTTAGAGTAGTGTACAATCAATAATACTACTTATGGCAGTGTGGCAGTATAGAGCATAGTGGAATTGTACATCGAGCAAAGTGGGATTGTACATCGAGCAAAGTGGGATAGTACATAGAGAATTCTACTTGTACATCTGAATCTGTTTTCATATTTCCAACTCCACTGCAACTACAAGACGTTCAACTACAAGACGTTCAACTACAAGATGTTCATAATATATTTTAGATTTTGCATATTCATTACTAGTGTAGTAGTATGTGTAGATGAATAGTAGAAGACTAGTTAGTGAGTTAAAGACTAGTTGGTCGATAGTAGAGTAGTTGGCGAGTGGTGGAGTAGTACTGTATCTTAGTCTACCATAGTAACATAGTAACATAGTAACATAGTAACATAGTAACATAGTAACATAGTAACATAGTAACATAGTAACATAGTAACATAGTAAACCATAGTAACATACTAACATACTAACATACTAACATAGTGGTATATCCTTTAATACTTTTATGCCTTAACCAAAACTATGTTCGTTGTTGGTTCCTCAAGAAGGGACCTGGTGCGGCATATATAACTTTGAGAGAAAACGGGCATTCGAAAAACTCTCCACTAGAACAATATTAAGGATCATTCTAGAATATTGACACGGCGTTTGCAATGGCCATTATTACGATCGGACAGAGTAAGGGTCATAATACATCTATGGCTCTGCCTATGGTGGATCTGTCAACACGTGATGGGTTGTGATGAGGAAAGTAAACATCGTACCTGCAGATAGGATGTGATCTCATACCATTATATGGATGAA
>NKZN01001882.1:0-10568 GCA_002374485.1 Metschnikowia santaceciliae
TAAGCTTGTGGATCCGAATGCTGCGCAGAATGGTTCAGCTGGTTCATCACCAATTTCGAATAAGCTGGTGGATCCGAATTCACTGAAGTTGAATAAGCTGGTGGATCCGAATGCTGCAAAGAATAGTTCACCTGGTTCATCACTGAATGTTTTATCGAAAGAAAGTATCGGTGCAGATGGTGATGTGACGGCTAAGAAAATAGGTTCTCTGAATCTAGATTTGGGTGGTACGTTGAAGGTAAGTATACCTGATCCTAAGTCCGAATCGAGAGAAAGTGGTTCATTATATACCGCTTCTAGCGTTAACGGGAATAGCGTTCTAGGTGAAAAATCAGGTTTAGTACCCATACTAGATGTGTTTGAAGGTGATAATGTGGAACATCAGTTCGTCAAGTTGCCATTGTCCTTCTTTGCAATACTGAATGACACCTTTGAGCTTCTTTTCAGCAGGTATGATGTTGTTAACGATGATGATCTAGGGGTTTTGTCGTATGGAGGGTCGGGAGCTGCTCGTGTCGAGTTCACCGTGAAAGACCAATTCGTGATCACCAAAGACACATTCACCTCGAAATATGCGGGTTTTTACAAGGGGATGCTTGGTTTTGGTTCGAAAATACCCGAAGTTAGTTTGACTTTGGATAGTAAAGGTGAAGTTCTAAACGGTCCTTTAAACTCATGTGAGCTTTCCGATGGCATGAAGCACGGAATATTTCTCGGAACCCCTTCCATACCCACCAGAAATTGTGTTGAAGTGAAGATTTCCCTCTTGCCTTCCATCAAGAAAAATGGGACTATTGTGAACTCTGAGTCTGTTTCCGAGGGAGACAAGCAAATGAAGCCTGAGGAATATTCAGAGAGGAATCGCGACGAAGATGGGAATCAAAAGTTAAACGAAGGTAAGGACGATCAAATGGTCGGCTCACCTATGCCTCCCGTGAAACACTCCATGCATTGGAGCGATGTCTCTGCAGTTTCCTCTGGAACTGCTTCTACACTAAAGGGCGACCCTGCTTCACACATTGTTGTGCGGAAGACATACACCGGTTACACCACTTATTGTCCGGATGAGACTACAGTGACCATGACTGTGTGTGATGAGTTATGTCACGTATCCACTGTCACTGCCACTACTGCCACTACCTTGACTTTCACCGGACTTTGTGTGGTTCCAGAGACTGTCGCCGTGGAACATCACACTCTGAAACAAAGCAATGCATCCGAGTTCAAGCCAAGCGTTCCACAGTTCGTTAATGCGGCTTCCAAGAATGCTATTGGTACGTGTGTTCTCGCACTCGCAGTTTTGTTGTTGTAGTCCCAATGTCCTTTTTATAGTCCCTGATAATAAAGGTTTGTTTGATATAAACACTGACTCATAGTAAATGTCTCTCTTAGAGGTACATCATGTACCTGGCAAATCAGAACCGAGCCGACTAGCTTTTTAGACTAACAGTAATCTTAACTATTCATATTGAATATTCAATGTCGGTTGTACCGTAGTCACATTACCAACGTTACATAAAATTTTACATACCCAGCCCCGAGAGTAGATTGCGTGGAGTAGTGTTCTAATATACTACTAGAGTTACAAAAATCTAGCAAAAAATAGCCCGGTAAAAAATTCTTATAAGATGGTAGTAACTTCAATTATTGGTCCATCCAGAAATTGATAAACAGCCTAATTGTCTACGACTAGTAAATACATGGCGCTTGATGGTCTCCCAGCAGAGAGGAGCGACACTTAAATAGATCTCAACAAAGCTTCAATGGTAACGTCGACTGGGCAAGAAAAAACAATTTCCTAGGTATTTGAAAGTCTTTTTTCAGCCATACACAGGTTAGACTCACGTGCTAACCAATACATTCTGTTAGGGTTTGATCATTTGCATGGCTAGTGTGCGACCTAAGTGGCTCACTGTTGGAACATGAGGAATCAGTACATCTCTGTGTAGACGTGTTAACACTCGATCCGCAACGACAGTTGCGGCACCAGGAGGTCCAGTGAGTAACCATGGAGTAACGTCCAGTGGTTGACTAACACTATAAGACACTGATTGTTAGATCCACCACAGGCAGGGCCCTGCCTATGAAGGTATTATGAAGCCTCTCAGTCCGGTTGTTACAATGGTGATACGGCGTTTGGCCATCCATGCACGAAGTGCTCCGATGGCTCCTTTCGAATATTCCAAAACAATCCTTACTATTGTTCTGGTAAAGAGTTTTTCGGTTCCACGTTTCTCTCAAAGGTATATAAGCCACTCCGATTCCTCCCTTGAAGAACCATCAACGAATATAAGAAGTTAGGCATAGATGTATTGAAGAACTTAACAGAGAGCCACTCAGTTGATAGTCATCTGTCTTATCGCTGTCACTGTGTGTGCATATTTAGACCAGCAAATGGCCTTCACTATAAAACTATATAACATATCTGTACCGTTCTTCAGCTACAAAAAGAATCAATCAGATTTTAGGCATTGTTTTGGGGAATCTCGGTAACCGGTCCCTTCAAGTCCACCTTACAAGGCTACCATGATATTACTAACCAGATCTCCCCTTCGTAAATTGCAGTAATTTATCCTGACAAGTTTTTTTTTGGCTTTTCTAACTCTGAAGATTGTCAGCAAATAAGCTTGGGGTCGAATAGTGAAGGGAAGCTTTCAAATTATAATATTTACACATGCATGTTTGGAATCGGCATAAACTGGATTTTTGCTGATTGGGACCATCCTAAAGCTTGTGACTAGGCGGAAATTTATCTCTTGTCTTATGATAGAAAATCACGTCCTGCCTGTTAGATTCTGGTTACGTCCAGTACTCTGTTTTAGTGTGTTTTGTATGTTTATTCGTCGATAACCCTCAAGGAGGAACCATCGCACCTTATATAGACTGGTCCGGCATAGAGGAATAGAGGTCGTATTGAGGGCCGGAGGCCGCTCAACATCTGATCGACCAGTGCAGGCTTTCAGCATCCACATGGGTAGTACACTACCCATGGTGGGTCTAACACTGCCATAGAGCCTAGATCTGTGCTTTATACTGACCGTTATCTAGAAAAGAGAATGACGAAAAGATAGTTTCCCATCTTTTTCTTCCGAAGAATCGGTAGCATTTCTTGCAAAAGCCAATTACAGCTTGATTCCGCTCTCCCCCCCTGTCTTTTCCCACTTCGAAATCAGCCGTATTGCGTTTCTTACAGAGACTTTTCTAGTGCGCCTACCAACTTCTCCTTGCAATGTGACTAGGCAATCACGAGAAACGCTTCTACCCTTGGGTACGTCGGGTTCGTAAAAGGCGGAATTTACTTTGAAAATTCTAGCCCTCCGACTTAATTCAAATTCGATGGTGATTTGAGGGGTCAAAATTTTAAGTACTACTATGCAAGAGTGCCGAGACTTTGCACATGATCACTGTTGCGATTTATCATCTATCATCGCATGAACTGGAGCGTTGGGAACCATCCTATAGTTGTGGAACTTCAGTATTCATCTCAGTCATTTCTATTCTTATCTGTGTCTATACTATACTAAGAATCTCTTGAACGAACTGTTCTAAGACTGACCTGGCTGTATGATTCATGAGAGTAACTTACTCTATTCTTCTGTTAGTCCTTGTCAATTTCCACCCACCCACTCCCTTTTCTGTGGGGCGTCGTCCATCATCATGCTGTTGAGAAACAGGAGCCTCGGCTTCTTATTGGGGTGTACGGGCTTATACTCTGGATCGACCTTCGAATGTCAGAAGTGTCTGCTGCCGCTATCTGACTCCACTCAGCTGCCCCAACCTACGATGGTCTCTTTGGTTGGCTGCCGGAACAGTAGTGGTCACCTTATGCCTTCGTTCGGCCAAACGTAGACCTCTAAGCCGTGTACCCCGTCAGCTGTATCTCTTAAGTCGTTCCTTCGACTACTGCTATTCTTTCCTCTCGAGGGAGAATGGCTGGATATCCTCTTGATGATGTTGGTCAGCAAAATTCCACAACCAGACTTGGACTGATTGAAGGTTACGGCTATCGAACCTTGGAGGATATCATCCCGGTTATTAGAGAGATGCAGAATACCAATGTTGATTCTCCTACTCACTTTCCTAGGGAAGCGAATCTTTACCCGTACACCCCTAAGATTCCCTAAGACACAGTGGGTCAGACGACTGGATCTTCTTAATCAAAAGAGGCATGCAGTGCTGAGATGAAGGCGCATGAAGAAAAACCAACCCTTTTTCCCGGGAACTCTGTCCTTCTGCTGTCTAACCTATAGGGCATTGTTTGGGTATTCACAATTTTCAGATTATTACAAGTTTAAAGCAAGATTAGATGTCAGAGGCTGTACAAAAGCCGAAAGCATTGACTTTGAAGAAACGTTCATACCAGACATATCCCAACAGGATATGGGGATTATCATTGCACTTGTATTTATCGTGAAATGGACGTGAAAGACAGCTTTCCTCAACGGTAAGCTTAAAAAAGACACTTACTTGAAACAAGTACCGAGCTCTTCCATAAAGCTTAAAGTTGGTTCCAGAGTAAATGTGTGTCTTAAAACCCAACAAGCTCCTATACGGTCTAAAGCAAGCTCTGCTTGTCTGGAACCAAGTTATTACTAACTAGCGCGATGTGGAATCACAAAACTGCCAATGAAAACATGCATTTGTCAGAAGCAAACCAACGTTTTGCCTGGTACTATCATCTGGAAACAGTTTAAAGATGTGTTAAGATGAAAGAAGGATGAGCAGCAGCTTTCATATGAAAGATTCAGGAGAGGCCCAGTATTTACTCAGCTAAACAACATGGGTGGGAAATGGTGATACTAGATCTTCTCTAGAAGATTATACTATGCTGGATTATCAAGCTACGTGCTAGCCAGTTGACGGTATTCATTTACCAGCTGACCTTTTGTCGCTCCGTAAGGAACGAATTGATACTGGCAGGGACTTCATTAATCAATATCGACCTAACATATGAACACATATGTCAGTTGACGTCAAATTTCAAGCTAGGACTGATTCTGATGTCAGCTTACCTTTGAAACCGACGACCGAAGTCAATGTATCCAAAGGATATACCATAGTGTATGGCACTGGCCAGTTCTGTGGAAATTGATAATCGCAAACAATGGTTGAAGTCTCATTTGCTCAATTCTGAACTAGTTGCACTCATACTCTTAAGTGATGCTCAAATCACTAAACTTGAGTCACTATGGATCGAGAATTCGATGAAGGGAGTCGAACCAAATTACCAGGTTAACTGTTGAGCTTTATGGTCTACTAATGCATCAACTGGAACTTATAATATCAAAACTATACTTGGCCCAGAGTCGTCTCTTATTCTGATGCCTCTTATGTTAACGCCACGCTGCCTTTTTCGCAGGACGTCGTCCATGTTGAGAATGTGCATACACTCTCTGGTAAGTTGGAATTGTTATGACATTGGCCTCTAATAATTCTCTTCTAGTATGGAGTATCGGTGTTCATCTTTAGGTCACTTATATTCTCTTCTAAACTAGATATCAGTCGACCCTTCTCTTTTCTATCTCCTATCAGATATGACCAGGATCCCAGATATATATGTAGTTCTCCTCGGAATTCATTCCTGTATCCAATTCCGAGGTCATCTATCTCCGGAGACCCAATCGGAACGCTTCCGATTCCCAAAGTCCAATCGGAACGCTTCCGATTGTTCCGCACGTTTCTATTTCTGGAATCCCGTTACCGGCTTTTAACCTCATTCGGTTCCGAGGAACAGATGCATCCCTTTACACACAGGATGCAGCCCTCGGGTTCCTCGGAACGTCATATAGTGACATGCATGCTTAGTAATACACTCACCATGCACCCTTTCTGGTTTCATCTGCACACTGCCTTCATAGAAACATGTGAGCCTGGGCCATCTGCCCAACTCAGTGTTTTCACTCTGTACTGCAGATAGTACCACTCATCGCATCCTGCACATACGATGATTGTCACGGCTCACAAGTTCAACAGTCCACTCTCCGTCTGTTCCTGCATATCACTGTTTCGTCTGCCCCAACTACCTGCAGTCACATGTAACATGCAGTACAACAGAGATGTACTGGTTCCTCATGTTCCAACATTAACTACCATGGATAAATCAAAATTGCAACCATGACGGTCAAGTTCGAAGGATATAAGCACATCATAGTCAGAGCTGAACTCATGAGACAAGGAATCGTGACTCACTAAATGATTGTCCTATTTTATTAATGCTGAAATTAACTATAGATGCATTAGGGGTGTACGGGCTCCATGTTTCCCTCGGACCGCGGTCACTCACGTGTCTGTGGTCGTGTGAAGGCTCACCCCAATATAAAAGGACAAGCTCCCGCTATTCTATAATAGTATCCGAAATATATATCAACTGAGGGAGGACATACCAAGATGTCTCCCGACATCAGACCCACCAATATTAACTAGTGTAGAGGTACTGATGTTTACTGAGGACCTGGACTGATTCTAAGCACAAGCCATTCCTGCATATCATGGATTAAGTCACGTGACTTGTGAGTCTATTTTAAAAAAAAAACATGAAACTTTTGCTGAAACCCTAGGACTCTTACTTTTTAAAATTACTTGGAGAAGTCTATTTGGTTTTTTTTTCAATTCTGATTTAAATTATACCTTAAGTCCCACTTTTCCAGTTTGGCTCCTGTATTAATTGGAATGCTTAACTCTATGCGTCCTTTACCTGCTCCATCCCTGAATAGGGGAAGATCATCCCTGAATAGGGGTGAAGATGAATTCGATATAAAAAGGATTATTTCTCTTTTTACAAGAATCAACAATTAACTGGAACTTCAAAATGCCCAATACAGCCTCATCAAAACCTACAACCAAAACATTATTATGATGAAGCTGATCGGTGACAAAGGTGTTGGTGCTATGAGAATCTTCCTTAATAAAGTCTACTAATTGAAAAGTTCTTGTGACTAAATTTTTGCCAAGAAAATCTTTTCTGCTAGAGATAAAAATACTTCTTATATCCGAAGATCAAAATAGACTACTCAGATGTGCGGAAACCCCTTTGAATGACTTTATACCTATACCCTCACTTGACTAAATTTGCAGTCAATCTAGAGTGCCACTTGTCAAAGTATAACTATCATATTTTCGGAATATGAAGTCTAATTCCGAACAAAACACTACTCTTGTATGTTCTGGTACATGATTAAAGCCGAGGCAAAATCTACTGGAAAAAAAGTGTTAAATAGTTCCTTCATCTAAGAATTATTAGTGCTAATTCTTGACCATGAACTCTTTATGGTAAGAGAAACCAACCGGTTGACCAAAATGGATTGAAAATATCCAAAAGAAGGAAAATAATCTTGAGCTGGAGCGGAATGAATACCTAAAAAGTGAGATCTAGATCCTAAGTATTGACAAGGTCGCATGCGCAACGTCATTTATTCAGATATTTTCAATTGTTCACTGCTCATTTCCCCACCTCCGTGTGTCCACTATTGTTATGGAATCAGTTAGAAATTTCCAAAACAAATGATTTGGTGAATTCAGAACTGTCAGTTGGCCTATAAAAATGGCTATGTTTCCTTTTTTTTCAAGTATATCAAGTCATCATGAAGACAACTCAGTTGATTCTCACCTCTCTCATTGCGTCAATCGTATGGTCACTTCCCAAATTTCCATTGACTTTTTTGCAGGTGTAAATGGAACCTTTAAGGTGCTTTCTTTTGAGGTTGCTGATTGGAAGGGAAATTTTGTAATATGGTAACTCATCGGCCGTCCCTGTTGAGTTTGTCGTACAAGGCAACTACCTTTATACTAATGTGAACTCCTCACCGATGTTTGTGGGTTTTTACAAAAATGCATTTGCATTTGGAGCTGATATCTCCAAGGCCCGGTTTGAATTTGATGACCACATGATGGTTTTGAATGGTGCCTTCAAATCGTGCGATTTACTCCTCGGTCACTGTCATGCAATTTTTGACAAGTATATTTCCATTCAAGGTATTAAGTGTTTTGACGTGGAGATATACCTTTTGCCCTATAATAAAAAGACTTAGAGATTCGTGAATTCTGTTGTGTCTGTGGAAAAGCAGAAGCCTAAGTCAAAAGAGAGGAACAAACATAAACTAAAGGAAAACAAGCAGCACAAAGCAAAGAAAAAGAAGCAGTTTGAACCAAAAGAAAAAAAGAGACATAAAGCAAAGATGGGTAAAAAGTATAAGTCTCATAAATTTTCAGCTGAGTCACCCATATTTTCAATGAGTTTCTTTGCAAAATCCAATAGCACCCTGGTACCTCTCTCTGGTACCCTTTTTAAAGACCAGGATATCACAATAAGCTTAATATCCCATGGGCTACTACACACCAGCACGGTCAAGTTTTCTTTTCTTGATAATTATGCATTTACCAATCACAGAGACTCCCCAGGTTCCTTTGCACTTCAAAATGGTATGCTTGTCTTTGGTCCTAAGGTCTCCAGTGTTCGCTTAGAATTGGATAAAGATCTGAAGCTTGTGAATGCTTCTTTTCAATCGTGCACAATATTCAACACTAAAGTGCGTGTGATCTTTTACACTTCTTCGACCGTACCTCACAGTGATTGTTATGACGTGGATGTTTACTTTTTGCCTTTCGATAGAAATACGAAGACTCTGATGAAACCTGAGTCTTGAACGGAGAAAGAGGTTGAGTTGAAGCCCTTGGTATCCCTTTCAACTTATCGTTCTAGTATATGTATTGATATACAGGGATATGTAAGTTGTACCTTACAAGACCAAAGTCTTAGACGAGGTGCGAGGTGGGTGAAAAGTTTCCACCCATCAGTGACCTGCACATAGTGCATCACTCAAACGCATCCAACGCCTCTACGAAGTACATTGCCTCCGTACATGATAGGTACTCGTTGACAATCCCAGAGTGTTTCCCTGATTTCAAGCAGCCCGGTTGTTGTTAATCCTAGTGTTGCCTCCTCATTGGAACTCGAAACCTCTGGATTGAAGCAGGTGTCCACATCTCCAGTTTTACTCAAGCTCAAATTGTCTCCAAGTTTCCTTTCCAATGTGATAAATGTGTCAAACGTTTCGTCAATGGACAATGTCTATGTCAGAGGTGACTCTTTAGTTGAATCCACAACCAGAATTATCTAGGCTTAAATGAAATGCATATCTCAAGTGTATTACTTTTATCGTGACAAGACTACAGCCACTACAGCTAAATTTAGTACCTACTACTACCCAATGAACCATTACTTTACGTTCTCTCCCGACTTCCACGCTTTGCACTTAAAGCAAGCAAGGCATTCATCATTAACAAGCATCCTCTGTTAGCCGTAATTCGGATAATGTCATTAGTGAGTTTTCTCTGTGATTAGCTGCTTATTTTAGTCTAGGCAAATCTAGTTTCTTTATACGTTGAAGCTAAGAGGGAACATTGTTCATTGATTCGGCGAAAGCGAAGTTGTGCTGCTCACATAGTATTTTTAGGATGATGCATCGAACACCACTGATTACCTAGCCATGTATCAGACCCATAAATCTGAGAAATCAATAGTTTGGATCAATAATATATGTCCAGGCTGTGTAAAATTTTCTTCAGATTGAAAATGCTCTAGTCTACGATCTCCAGAAAACTCTCGAGAACGTTCATTATTGAGAAAACAGCTCTTGCTGTCTCTCTAACGCCGCAGCCACTCACGTGACTTTGGTCATGCGAAGGCTCACCCCAATATAAACGGACAAGCTCCCACTTATTTTATAGGAGTACCGAATCAACTGAGTGAGGACATACAGAGATATATCCCGACACCAGACCCACCAATATTAATTAGTGTAGAGGTACTGATGTTTACAAGGACATGGACTGACCTCTCCACACACAGGACTGTTTCATGATGTTTCATAAAATCCCTCAGTGATAATCTGTAAGTATGAAGTCCCCAGTAGTATGTATAATACTAGATTCCATCATGATAATTCCTAATTAGTGGTAAAGATGGTGGGGCGAAGATCGCTATGAAGAATTACAAGCTACAACTTGGTCTAATTAAAGTCTCAAATTCTTAAGTGTCCATAATATATAACATGAAGTGTGAACTGCGTCAAACCGCTATTAAAAGGTTGGGTTTAAAGCATCATCGAAAAGAAAGGTATAACCACCATAAAGCCTATAACCGAGTTTCTATGACTCTTTCCCTGAAGGATAGACACGGGGGCCGAGGGCAATGGGCCAGCGCCCAGTGTCTGTGTAGAACTCGAGGGATTTGAAAGTATGGAGACATCAGCAATGGTCTGAGGGTTTGGCGAGTCAGTTGCAGCATTGCCAGGAGTTACACTGGTGCTTGTTGGTGCACTGTTCTCATTTTCTGCTTGAGTTGGTGAGCCATTTTCCTGGGGAGCAGGTGCAGTTTCGGGGCTTGCGGGAGCAGAATTAATAGGAGCAGTTTCAGGACTTGCAGGAGCATCTGGGTTAGGACGAGCAGTTTCCGGACTTGCGGGAACCGTTTCAGGATTAGCAGGTGCAGTGTCTGTGTTAGCAGGTGCAGTGTCTGTGTTAGCAGGTGCAGTGTCTGTGTTAGCAGGTGCAGTGTCTGTGTTAGCAGG
>NKZN01001882.1:10625-25446 GCA_002374485.1 Metschnikowia santaceciliae
GTTAGCAGGTGCAGTGTCTGTGTTAGCAGGTGCAGTGTCTGTGTTAGCAGGTGCAGTGTCTGTGTTAGCAGGTGCAGTGTCTGTGTTAGCAGGTGCAGTGCCAGGATTAGCAGGTACATGTGAACTTGCAGCGTCCGGCCCTTCAGGAGTAGATGGCTCGTTTGGCACCACGGGTTTTGGTGAGTTTGGAGTCAAGGTTGGTGGGGCTGGGTCACTGGCCAGAGGAATCTCGTCAGAAGGCACCCCCAGGGCAATGGAAGAGAAACTCGTTGGAGACGATTCTGTAATAGAAGCTTCTGGAATGAAACTCGTTGGAGAGGAGCCCAAAGGAATCGAAGACGATGGAACAGTGTTCTGTGGATTGACTGTCAATGAAGCTCTCGATGGATTAATGGTAGGGGAAGCGTCAAGCAGATGTGTACGTGCTGAAGATGCAACGTACGAAGAGTTCCATCCACCACTGAAGTATGGTCTGGACGAAGGAGGAAGAACGTTGGAGGTGGAAATGGCTCTGGATTGTGGAACTTGTACCACCACAGTATTGTTCTCACCCGGTCCTCCGGTGATTGTGGTGGTGGTGGTATAGATGCCAGTCCAGAAAGATGTGACCGTAACAGTGGGTGTTGGAACGTCAACAATCACCGTGTATGATCCGTCACTGCCCACAGTGGTGGTCAGAGGTTCCGAACCATCGTAGGTTCGAGTGATTGTGACATATCCTTCAGGAACAATAACGATCACGGTATTGTTTTCACCAGGGCCTCCGGTAACTGTGGAAGTGGTGGTGAATGAACCAGTCCAGAAAGAAGTGATGGTGTTTGTTGGAGTGGGCACGTCCACGACCACAGTGTCAGTGCCATCGCCGGTAATGGTTGAGGTGGTGGTGACAGAACCCCCAGTTCTTGTTGTGGTGGTGACAGATTTTGGAATTTCAACCACAATGGTATTGTTCTCTCCGGGCCCTCCAGTTATTGTGTTGGTTGCGGTATAAGAGCCAGTCCAATAAGTGGTGATGGTATTGGTAGGAGTAGGAACATAAACAATCACGGTATTGGTACCATTTCCAGCGACAGTAGTAGTTGATCTTTCCGAGCCTCCAAAAGTCACAGTTGAAGTGTCAGTAGACTTTGGAATCTCAACAATAATAGTATTGGATTCGCCAGGTCCCCCTGTAACAGTAGTGGTGGTCGTGTACACACCAGTCCAAAAGCTTGTTATAGTTCTCGTAGGACTGGGCACTTCCACAATCACAGTATTCGTCTCATATCCTGTCGCAGTAGTAGTAGTAGTGACAGATCCTCCATAAGTTCTTGTGGATGTAGTGGTGAACTTCGGAATCTCCACTATAATCGTATTCGTCTCGCCGGGACCTCCGGTGACTGTATAGGAAGTTGTAGAGTCACCAGTCCAAAAAGTAGTAATGGTCTCTGTAGGAGTAGGGACCTCCACAATTACAACATTGGTTCCAACTCCAATACTTGTGCTGGTCGTGGTAACGGAGCCACTATAGGTTTTGGTAATGACTTCCACAGTCTTTGGGATCTCCACTATCACAGTATTGTTCTCGCCTGGTCCCCCCGTAATCGTGGTACTGGTAGTGTAATCGCCAGTCCAGAAAGAAGTTATAGTATTTGTTGGAGTTGGAACTTCCACCACTACCGTATTGGTTCCATTTCCTGTGATGGTAGTGGTTGTAGTGACCGAGCCATCATAGGTGGTGGTCAAAGTCGTAGTGTAGTTTGGTATTTCCACGATGATGGTGTTATTCTCTCCTGGTCCTCCTGTAACAGTGTAAGAGGTGGTGTGATCACCAGTCCAAAATGTAGTGATGGTATTAGTAGGAGTTGGAACCTGTATAATAACAACATTGGTTTCGTCTCCCGTAACTGTGGTGGTAGTGGTGATGGAACCGCCATAAGTACTAGTCAAAGTTGAGGTAGACTTGGGAATTTCCACTATAATTGTGTTATTTTCACCAGGCCCTCCGGTAACCGTGTATGAGGTAGTATGATCTCCTGTCCAGAAAGTTGTCACCGTATTGGTAGGAGTTGGAACTTCAACCACCACAGTGTTAGTTCCGTTTCCAATAACTGTTGTTGTGGTTGTTATGGAACCTCCGTATGTGGTGGTCAAGGTGGTGGTAGCCTTTGGGATCTCCACTATAATGGTATTGTTCTCTCCTGGTCCTCCCGTGACTGTATAAGAAGTCGTATGGTCCCCTGTCCAGAATGTAGTGATGGTGTTTGTAGGCGTGGGTAGGGCAATGACCACGGTGTTGGTAAAATTGCCAATTCCGGTGGTTGTAGTGGCGTAGGAATTGCCCCAGGTGCTGGTTACTGTAGTTGTTGACTTTGGAATCTGAACAATCACAGTGTTAGACTCACCTGGGCTTCCGGTAGCTGTCATGGATGTAGTGAAGGATCCTGTCCAGACTGAAGTCACCGTTGTAGTTGGAGTGGGGACATTGACCACAACAGTATTAGTGAGATCTCCTGTTCCGGTGGTTGTGGTTGCATAAGAACTTCCCCAAGTATTCGTTATAGTAGTAGTGGACTTGGGAATTTGCACAATCACTGTATTTGACTCGCCAACCGATCCATAAGCCGTGGTAGTTGTAACAAAGGAGCCAGTCCATACTGAAGTAACCGTGGTGGTAGGTGTAGGGACATTAACCACTACAGTATTAGTCAAAGCCCCAGTTCCAGTAGTAGTCGTAGCGTAAGAACTTCCCCACGTATTGGTAATGGTGGTTGTTGATTTTGGAATCTGCACAATCACCGTATTGCTTTCACCAACTGATCCATAAGCTGTTGTGCTGGTTATAAAGGAACCAGTCCAGACAGATGTGATTGTAGTAGTGGGTGTTGGAACGTTAATAACCACAGTGTTAGTTAAAGCTCCAGTTCCTGTGGTAGTAGTGGCATAGGAGCTTCCCCAGGTGTTTGTTATGGTGGTGGTAGACTTTGGGATTTGAATAATCACCGTATTAGATTGCCCTGGTCCTCCCGTAGCAGTAGACGAAGTTGTGAAAGAACCTGTCCATACCGAAGTGATTGTAGTAGTGGGGGTAGGCACATTTACCACCACAGTATTGGTAGAAATTCCCGTTCCAGTTGTGGTCGTAGCATAAGAGTTCCCCCAAGTATTAGTCACAGTTGTAGTGACCTTTGGAATCTGAACGATCACAGTGTTAGATTGTCCCGGACCACCAGTAGCAGTAGTGGTCGAAACAAACGTTCCTGTCCACACAGAGGTGATTGTGGTGGTAGGAGTAGGCACATTCACCACCACTGTATTTGTTGATGCACCGATACCCGTAGTAGTAGTGGCATAAGAATTACCCCAAGTATTAGTAATGGTGGTAGTAGGCTTGGGGATCTGTACTATAACCGTGTTGGACTGACCGGGACCCCCAGTAGCAGTAGTTTGAGTTGTATAAGAGCCTGTCCAAATGGAAGTCACTGTGGTTGTAGGCGTCGGAACATTCACAATCACCGTATTGGTCACAGTTCCTGTAGCAGTAGATGTCGAAGAAAAGGAGTTCTGCCACGTGGTAGTGAGAGTGGTGGTAGATTTAGGCAACTCCACAATAACAGTCTGTAACAGTGTTCCAGGTCCTGTTGTGGTGGATGTTCCAGGCTGGTCCCAGTATGATGTTACTGTGGTGTAACAAATGCCGTTACTCTCAAATTTGACCTGGTACACCGACGAAGCTATATCATTATGAACCACGCCATCGGGAGTCGTGAACGAAGTACGCTGCGACGACAGCTGCCGCCAATTGTAGGTGATGATTTGCATCGGGTAATAGGTGCCAGCCTGCAACGGAAACAGCTCCGCAGTTGCGCCGGTGGCTAAGATCCCGGGTCGAGCAGAAACTCGGTTGATGGACACTGTATCAGTGACACTGTAACTGGCATTGTTGCAACAGTAGGCAGACGCGGCTCCAAGACTGAAAATGCCTCCCTCGTCCGACTGATAAGTGAACAGATACACTCCGCTTTGCAGCGCATAGAAGTATCCACTCAAAACCATGGTGTAGTTGGTCACGGTAATGGTCTGAGTATAGACCTGCCCTATGACGGGAATCGATTGTTCCTGGCCGATGTTCGTTTGGAAGTTCATGGCCGTGACCCCCGTTATAGATCCCACGTATCCTACGGACTTGAAGCCCTGCTTGAAAAAATTAGGGTCTGACCAGGGAAGTAGGCTTAGAATGGGAAGCTGCCAGAAATCAACCTTAAATCCGGGCAGCGTCAGAGTCACCGCGGTATTTTGACACCCTGCTGCATCCGCGGCTTGCGTTAGAAAAGGCAAAAGCCACCATATTAATAAGTAAAGCATTGGGCTGGGAAAAATTCGGCTTGTACTCGTAAGGCCGAATATATCCGTTTAAAAAGACCATCTGATCGCCCTGTTCCGAAGTTAGGTTTCCGCTGCATCCGTGCATATAGCGTATAAGACGCCCTGCCAAAATGCCAAGAGAAGCAACACCGCATTGCATGAGATCTTAAGCGGACTTCGTAAATGGTTCTCGATGCATCCTGCATTTGACCAGGGTTATTTGTATTCTTCTAGCAGGAACATTCCTTATTGGATGATGCATCTGAGGAATCCATAGGAGTCCATAGAAGAATTTCCAGGTATTTAAGTATTTGCACTAGATTTGAAGATGAATTTAGTAATGTGCATTACTGCTGTCTTGTTGTATCTGGTCTCTTTGGGGATTTTTCCGTTGGAATTTATGGTAATCCCACGCCTGCTCGAGCAGCGATGATTTTAAATGTATGGTAGTGCGCAGACCCATTATGTATTCAAGGTTAGTCCTGCATTATCAGATCCCACTAACTAAATAATGCATCTGTTCAGTAGTATTACCAGTAATTATTCCTTTCTCTTTAAATCCTTTACAAGACGCCAACATCTCCTTAACACCCAAATTCTCCTCGACCGTTGAAGTCTCATCTCGGTTCGATCGGTAGTTACGTATGTCTCTCCTTGTTCATAACCAAACACTAGTTTTCGGCCAATATGCACCTCGACAATGTAGCTTTCGATTGGTCGAGACGCATGCGCGCGGCATGTATCATAGTACATGAACTAATGTTCACACGCGATGACACATTCGTTCGGTATGAAGTAGTGTTTGAAACAGTGACGGGTAAGACAAAATGCCTGCCACTTTTAGGTCCAGGAGAAATTTAGATCCAAGGGCTCAAAACTGAGGGCTCAAAACCAAAAACCAAACCCAAGCATTTTATACAATAATTAATCCGAATTTTCAGGTCCAAGGTTCAGGTCCAAGGTTCAGGTCCGGCTTTTACGCAAGTGTTGTCTAATGAGTTTATAGATAAGATACTTGCTGTGTTCGGGGTCGTACTGTGCATGGATGCGCGAGCCTTCCAGATTCACCCCCACAACCATCTTTTTTCCACTTCCAAATGCGGGGGACCCATAAATTTCCACACAAAGATGAATAAAACGATGCACTTTTTCACTGCATCTAAATGTCTATGAAGTTTGGTCTGATATTGATGTGTGTGCCCCTCCGATGCCCGATGCTTGCTTCGTATTCGCACATAAAGTGTTAGCGTTGCTCGCACGACCATGCAGTCGCCACGGTTTTTGATGCACGGATCATTCGAGAATAGTGATTCTTGGAATGGCCTGTTTTCGTATTAATTACTCGAAAATTTCTTGATGTAGGCGTACCTGATCTGCAGCTGGGCGCCATGTATATTCGTCTTCCACTATGCTGATGTGTTAGTGTGGAGAACAAAACGGCCAAATGCCGAAAATTCTTTTTGTGCGCCCGTTTTCTAAGGCGCCAGAAAGTCCATGCTGTATGGAGGAACCGTCTCTGAGGTCAGTATCAGGCAACATTTGCGGAGAATCAAATTTTAGGTCAGTCATTTCGATCCAAGGGTTCCAAGGATTCCAAGGGTTAGGTGGTTCCTGTAAAGTCCCTAAATTTTAGTTTCAAATTCCAAGTTTTGAGAGACGGTACAGCGAGTGTTCGTAATCACCAAGATAACTGAGACAAACTGAGACAGAACTGAGACAGAACTGAAACAGAACTGAAACAGAACTGAAACAGAACCGAAACAGAACTGGGTCACCTTTTACTTGAAGAATTTTAACAACAAATAAGAGGAAAAAGTCATATTTCTCCCTGGTAATTTTGATAAAAGTATAAATCCAAATCTTTATACCACATCACATGAAATGAGTTTATGTTCCAGACTTTGACCAAGAGGCTAATCTGATAATGGGGCTGGATCCGTATATTGAGGCTTTGGATATTTTTTGGGAGCAAATGGTGAACATGGTGATTATGTTAGCAGTCCAGTATGTCTCTGTGCACACTTTGATCTAAGGGGATCCTTCAAAATGGATCTCTTTCAGTACAGTGTTTCGTAAATACTTAATGTAGGCTGAAATGTATTCACTTTTAGAGGATAATAGACCTGGTTCACTTGTTCTTATTGCTGTGTTACTGCCTATATTATTGAGCCAGTATTGTTCTGTCGGTACGGAACGCCTGGCCACTCATCATCCTGCACTCGTCTAAGTACCTTTAAGGAACAATCACAAAACCTTCATCTGAGAATTCTAAGATACATGTTTCTGAAGAGCCAATCAAAATCTTTGCTAAACATTACACTAAATCTCAGGGTGAACGAGTTCGAAGATTGTTTGGAAGTCCATGTGGGTTTGAGAAATTATTATAAGAAAAAAGTGCCCATGAATTATGCATATCTCTCTGCAGTTTACCATGAGATACTATTACATCAGAACCTAAACCTATACAACCTCAACTTCAAATAGAACTCTAAACATCTTAGAAAACTCTAAGGGGGTACCTCAGTGAAATGATCTCTTTCAAATAATACCCTTTCATAATACTTGTCCAGAGTCGATCAATTTTTAGTATGTCTATGGGTGTTTCATTGTACTAGCTCAAGCTATGCGCTCACGCACATCTAGTCGTCTCATAGTGACTTGAAGATGGTGCTATGTACTGTATGAGTGGACTAATTACTGGTAAAGACCATGACATCAGATAATACCAAATATACTTAGAGCAATTTATTGATGGTTTCACAAGTGAGATAGGAATCGTATGCATTGCTTATCTAGCGCATTAAGTAATAAGCTCCAAGTGTTGGGTTCTTGTTACGTCAGGTACTCTGTTCACTATGTTCATTCGCCGCTGATTCCTCCTCAAGGGACCATTGCACCTTATATAGACTACTCCGGCATATAGGAATAGAGGTCGTAAGGAGGGCTAAAGGGGCCGCTCAACCTCTGGTCGACCAGTACAGGGCTTCAACATCCACATAGGTAGTACACTACCCATGCTGGATCTAACGCCAAGAGTGAAGCTGGTTCTGGGTACGGACACATTCGTAGTGATGAAATTAAAGAAATTGTTTCATATTTATTTGGGGTTCAAAATAAAACAGTCTCTAAAACAAAAGGCCTATAGTCATTAAGAGGAGATTCTAATGTAATTGGACGGAGTGTGACTGGTTCTGACCTTCTGCGAATTTATTATATAATGCGGATACTCATGCTTTTACAGTGCTCACAACCAGGTGCGAAGTGCACTGTGAATTTGTCAAAACGTCCAGTCAAATGTACTAAAAACTGTAGCTTTGGATATAGTATAACAGTAAATCTTTAATCACCTCATAGTACCCTTTCTCTTTCTAAATGGATTGGTGCGTTGCAATCTTCAATAGATGGGTGGGGTGCTGCTGATAAACCAGGATGACCGTTCACGTGCATTCTCGAGAAGTTGATGTGCACGCCATGTTTCATATTTCCCTGGAGCGCGCTTTGAATATGAAAGGGGCCTAAATAGTATGAGTCTCGATACTCACACATTCTTTTGAATGCCTAATCTGAAAGTTATGCTTAACTCATAACAGAGCCTAGGATTTTCCCAGCGACTTACAATCTCTCTAAGACCTTGGGAACTGTGCATCAGTATCAGATCTGTCTCAAGAATGTCTCATGCTTATGATAAAAAATCACTCACCATGCGGAAAATTTTGGGACCCCTCGTGTATTTTTCCCAGTTCCGAATATTATTGCTGCAGTCCTGCTAACTAATTTTTTGAAATGCACGAGAGTGATTTCCAGACAATGGAATTGATTACATTGACAATAGGGCACTTGGAGAAATGGGTGATGACTTAATACATCAAAATCCCTGAATGTCTTGGTTAACATGCAGCAGAAGAGAGGTAAACTTCCTAGAAAGATACATCATTTAGCCAAGTGTGCAGGAAATATACATGCATCAGAAGAAATTTTCAGATTTCTGTACGTATTGTTCCCAAGACAATGCGTCACTCTTTCAAAGAAAGTAATGACGAAATATTCATTGCTGATCTCATAAAAAATGAGGTTCTCCCCTTTTCCAGGAGCGATAAAAATCAATATGAAAATCATTCAATTGATTGTTGGCTCTCTTTTCACCACCACTGCGTGTGCAAATCCAGAAATACCATTGAGTTTCTTTGCAAAAGTCAACGATACTTTTTTGCCGCTTTTTGGCGAAAAATATAGACGGGGGGAACTTTATGCATTTTCTCATGAAGTTTCAACCCAGAATCGCAACCCGGCACAATTCTCTATTAATGGGGAAAGTGCTTGTATTTACAATGGTTTCACATCACAGTGCGTAACTGTGGCCTTGAATCACTTCAGCTTCTCTGAGTTTATCAGATCCGACTCCTTGAGCTTCGACAGTAACATGAAACTTTTGAATTCCCGTTATTACTCGTGCAAAAAATTGACCGGCACATATCGCTAGATAATGACTGCATCGATAAACAATGATTGCTTCGATGTGGAAGTTTACCTCTTACCTTACGACAAAGTGGCCAAAACTGCCGTGAAACATGTGCCTCGAGATTTGCCAATGGCCTTATTCGCTAAAGTCAACGAAACCTTGGAGCCACTCTCCGGAATTCTTAAAGAAGACCTTCATTTTCTTAACTTATTCACTCATAGATATCCATCGGCCGCCCCTCTCAAAATCACTTTTATAGACAATATTGATGTTATTGAGGGGCCTCCCCTTGAAAGGGTGGGGTTTTACGAAGGTGAATTCATTTTCGGTCCACTCATCCCTCCTACCACTTTACATTTGAACAGCGAATGGAGGGTTCTCCATGGTCCTTTCTACTCGTGTGCCTTGAGTAAGCTGATAGTTAACTCAGTTCGTGGGATTGCGCACAATGTTCCGCCCGATTTTGCACGATATTGTTTCGAGGTGAAGATCTATCTTTTGCCTTACGATACCATCCCTGTTACTGCTGTGACAAATAGAACTGCTCCTATGTCTGATGACTGATTTAGATTTGCCTGATGAAGATTTGCTTGAGGAATATTATGAGTATGACGGCGACACCGTTCAGATTTAATGAGCATTACACCAATCATTTCGATGATGTTGATGAGTAAGACGTTTAGAGTGGAAATTTGGCCGCTTTGAGGTTAGCAGATACTCGCAGAAAACAAGACCTTGATCACTGGCTTTGATAGGACTGTGGAATTGCGGAAGATGTATATTTTAAAAGTGGACCATCGTGAATATGAAGAGGAAGCTCACTCTCCCACCAGAACAACAAGGGGGATTTTTCTTTTTATTAAACCGAGTTCAAGATTGTGTTGGGATTCCTATGTGGGGTTAGTACTTGTAAAACAATTCTTTACTCTATATCTTCCTTAGTTATAATACAACCATTGAATTCACCACATTCAGTCGAATAGTTTTGTTATCGAAGGATATAATGAGTGATTATCTATGTAGGGAGACGAATCTAGTCCCATGTACAAGACTGTGAATATTCCTGAAACATAGACCAGCCTTATAAGTAACTTCTGGCATAACTGTACAGAGGATAAGAGTCTTCATTGCTTTTCATTACTGCTGTTGCTGTCAGAATCAATTTATCATCAATAGTTTAGGCCAATTGGATACTTAATGAGTATTGACTGAAGCATAAAATCAGGATTGAGCAAATAAACAAAAAAAAATCCAGCCATGAATCCATTCACCAAAAAAGCAACATTCTACTACCTTTAGATGTTGGGAATGGGAGTGGAGAATAAACTCATTTTTACGAGATTGGCAATAATAATGCGGTGCGATGCGAGATACTGCTGCGGAAACGGCGAGTCACTGTTATGTACACACTATTTTCCCGCTAACGGAAAAAGCCGTTTAGTGCGCAAGCAAAGCACAAGCTGTACACAGCTGCGGATTACGATGACATAATCTACATACATCTGAGGAACGACTGACAAACTTTTTCTCTCCAAACCCGCAATATTCTAATAGTAAGCAATCAGGTCAGTAAGATTGACTACTTTAGAACACTAGGGCACTGATTTTTCATGGAAACTAGGAATTATTGTCTCTACACGTGTCTTGTATGCTCGCGAGTGTGTATATTAGAGATGCTGCTGTGAAGGTTTTTTTCAATCATCTTTGGTGCGTTGAATCTGTTATCTCCGAATGTACGGCATATACTGGGGTGTGCGATTAGCTCCTCGGCGGGCGATTAGATCCTCAAAATAAATTCACCAATTTTGCTTGCGCTCTGCGAACTCAAACATTTATCTCCAACAAATAGAAATCAGCGGGACGCCCCTCAAAAATCACTTCAAAAACAACCTCAAAAATCGCCTCAAAAATCACAACACATCGGAAAACCAAACACTTCCATAAACTATATGTGTGTTTGTTGATTTTGTCTACGAAAAAATGACAAGTCATGAAACTCAAAAAAGACCCTAAGACCATTCATGTCCAGGATATCTTGTTTACTAACTGTTGGGTATTAATTATAGAAGATTGTATGTGTGGTACACCAAGGACAACAAGTAGGCTTTGGTGCGCACTGACGAGATCAAAACTTAATTTGGTGGAGGCCAAGAATACGAAAGTGTGACCCAGTGCGCGTTTATGGGCCATTTGGTCAAGTATTTATTAAATAGATAATGGTGATATAAACCCGTACTTGCTCATTACCGGGATGTATCTTTCATATGGATTTTTATTGCTCAGACCAGATGTTCATTAAGGTGAAGGGAGCAAGGAGTCCAAGGTAGGTATATGTAGAGAGAATCCCGCTCTTGGTCGAGCGGTATCACTAGTAACCAGAATATCACGGATTTCCTAGTTCAGATTAGTAGCACAACTAAGAACCTAATAATTAACAATGAGTACTACAGATCCAAAGCTTTTGGAGTTATTGGAGAACAGTAACAAAGGCGTTCCTGATTATGCAAGTAGGAATGCCAAACCTAACAAAGAACACATTGAAAGACCATTCGTTCAAAAAACGGTGCCTCGCTACAAGAAGATTTTGAGTACAGCAAGAAATTGAGAAGGAACTAGAAAAAATATGTAACTCGACATGTGGTCAGTTTCATAGACTTGAAGGTGTGACGGCGTGGAGACATGGCGTTAAGTCTCCTGGGTCCATAATCTATGGATTCCTCTGAATGATCCTGTTTCATAGCAAAGTGGACATTGAATATCGATGATATACAGATGATTTATTATACTCGACTATGTCTATAGATCAAGCAGTCTTGGATGTCTAATCCAAGGGTAGCAACTTTTATGGTTAAGAAAGCGTCGTCTTACTTTAAAGACCTTGAAGGATACAAGGACTGAGCTTGAGATGAAGCATTACAGTAGGCATTTAACTCCGTCATCAACACCTTTCAGCCGTTTCATAAACATCAGTGTGTGATTCATTTAAAATAAATTCATACTCTTCAATTGAAGTGATCATAAAATTATAGCTAATCCGTCACCATCATGGTATTCTTGAAATCCTTGCTTGCCAGCTGATAATATGATGGTGTAACGTGGGGTGCTTCTGATTAACCATTAATGTGTTATCGTCGAGGTTAATATGTGCACACCATGGTATGTTCCATGTTGTGAATAGAGCGAGCTTTTGTTGACGTGTGATGGCACGTGATCATGAGGAATGGAATCCTGCAGGTTCACGAGCACTGCACACCGATGAAGCGATACTGAACAATGAGAAGAGGCCACGACAGAGATAAGGCATGTCGTCTATCTCTCGTCTAGCCCTCGTCTAGAATGGCAGGTGGCACACAAAAGGCCGAGTCACCGCTCAGTTTGGCAAGCAGGAGTTCTCTCGGGACAAATTGAAGATAACACAAATTAGAACCAAGTTTACACTCAATAAACACAAGTCTGACAACTAACAGCTTTGAATATAAAAGGATTCTTTTCCCCCCTTATTTGAAAAATAAATGAAGTTAAATTTCGCATCTTACGAAAATACTTTACATATCTAATACCAATGTCTCTCTACTGAAATAGAGTAATAACAATTGATTTATGGACTTATAACTATGACCTCACTAACTGTAGTAGTAAGAGAAGTGACCCAGGTAATACTCAAGCATGTTTTTGGTTATGTCATAGGAAATCACCCTCCATTTTTATAATAATCTATTAGGAACAATGGGATGTTTTCGACCTATATCTTTTTAAATAGCCCGGCTGAGATAGTCAACTAAGCGGTTCTCCCCACCAACAATTCATCGAAATGAACACGAATATTCAGCAAAATAAAGAATTTTGACCTCAAATTTATGATGATAACAGAATTTCTTATGGTTTGGGGTAAACTTCTTCGAAAAATTCATCTTTTGCGTGCAGGAAGTCTACATTCATCAACAAATGAACTCGTATTTTTTTACTATTGTTCCCCAGATAATGCCCCACTCCACAAAAAAAAATATGTTGAGTTGTCAGAAAATATTTTTTGCTGACCTTTTAAACTGGAAAGTGTCCCCACTTCCCAGACACATTGAAAATCAGCATGAAAATCGACCAGTTGATAATCGCTTTTCTTGTTGCCGCAACTGTGTGGGCAAACCCAGATTTACCATTGGTCTTTTTTGCGAAAGTAAATGGCACATTGTAGCCTCCTTTTGCTATGCCACATATATTAGAAACTGGAGTAATCCAAATCTTGGCACATGGAGCTCCAACACATCGAGACCCTATCCAATTTACTTTAAGAGGTGAGTACGCTATTACTAATGAAACATCCACCCCGGGATTTATGGGGTTTCACGAGAACTACTTTGCTTTCTCTGACCTTGTCCAGCCTGACAGTTTATATTTGGATAGTGAAATGAGAGTTCGGAATAGTTCTTTCTACTCGTGTGACATATTTTCAGGCGAATTTCGTTCCATTTTGACCACACCGACTTCGAGCAATTGCTTCGAGGTAGCGATTGACCTCTTGTCTTACGATCGGAAGGCTAGATCTGCTGTGAAGCCTATACCTCCTGAATTGCCAATGGCCTTCTTCGCTGAAGTCAATGGTGACTTGGAGCCGCTTTGTGCATTGCCTCTTAGAGAACGGTTTGGAGACTTTAGTATGTTCATTCATGGAGACCCATGGGCCACTCCGGTGAAACTCACCGTGGAAAAGAATGTTGCTTATGCTAGAAAGAGACCCTACCGCGAGGCCGTGGGGTTTTGCGGCGATGAATTGGTATTTGGTCCAAGAATCCTTCCTGTTACCCTAAAATTGAATAGTCAATGGCAGATTCTCCATGGCCCGTTGTACTCGTGTGACTTCAGTGAGTTTATGGAAGGCTCAGTGTGTGGCATTTTACAAAGAGTCTCTTCTAGACTTCTTCCACATTGTTTCAAGGTGAAGGTCTACCTCTTGCCGTATGATAGCATGGATGGGATTTTGGTGGTCGATAAACCTGTACTTTTATCGGATGGGGGTGAATCTGGGGATTCCAATATTTTGAGCGAAGAGGTGTGACATTTCTGTATAATAAGAGGTCCATGAGTACTTTATGGACTATTGTAACGGGATTGTGACAGTGTATGTTCGAAATGTGCATTATTTGGATATTATGAGACATATACACTTGTTTTTTAGCATAACACAATAAGATTTGTCTTCCTTATAAGTCAATTTTGAAAGATCTATGCTAGTTGGGTGCATTGTCTTAGTAGCCACAAGACTTCAATCTATACCTTCGCTTGGCAGAACTCAATAGAAGAATGTGGAAGTGACCATATATAATCGAGCACTTTTTTAACGAATAAATTAGTTAATGGTTATTTGATTTGGATCCCGAGAAGAGTATCTAGTGATTATTTATACGGAGCCATGCTTAAAGATCTTGCCGAGGTTCAGCTTGGACTGCAGACTGGTACCATACTGGTTAGTCTGTCATGAAAAGAAAAATGCAATTATACCACTCAAAAATTTTTAAGTTACATCAGCTTCTAAATTCAATCTAGGACTGGAGAATCAACTCATGTTCATGAGCTTGATAGTGAAGCAGTGAGGCAGTGTGACACGAGATTTGGCTGCGAAAATAGCGTGTCATTATTATATGCACCCCCGACAAATAGAAAAAGGCGCGCCGTGTTGAGCTTTTGGTATTCTTAGTGTACTAGGAAGTCCGTGATATTCTGGTTACTCGTGATGCCGCTCAACCAAGAGCGGGATCCCACCTATATAAACCTTTTCATCCTGGACTCCTTATTCCTGCACGGGACTTGTTAATCCATTGTCTGAAGTCAAACTTGACTTCCCTTGACAACCAAGACCTAGT
Organism: Metschnikowia santaceciliae; assembly: GCA_002374485.1. NCBI lineage: Eukaryota > Fungi > Ascomycota > Pichiomycetes > Serinales > Metschnikowiaceae > Metschnikowia > Metschnikowia santaceciliae. The sequence continues at coordinate 25,287 of NKZN01001882.1, forward strand.
TACAATACTAGTCTGCACTCCTTGCTTTCTGTACTGCAGGTAGAACATTGCCTGCATACACGAATCATCACATCTCACATGTTCAACACGCCGAATATAAAAGGCACACTTTTCCCCATAAAATTAACAGGTACAACGCGTCGAACAGTTTCTTACTACC
>NKZN01001883.1:0-25376 GCA_002374485.1 Metschnikowia santaceciliae
GAGTAGCGTAGAGTAGCGTAGAGTAGCGTAGAGTAGCGTAGAGTAGCGTAGAGTAGCGTAGAGTAGCGTAGAGTAGCGTAGAGTAGAATTCAGAAAGTTCGGGCCATTGGTGTCACGTTACCAATTTCTAGATGTTGTTCCAAGTTTTGTTCTAGGTCAAAGCTATACCTAGACCTAGGGGGGCAGGGCTGTGCCTAGACCTCGCAATACAGTAGAGTATAGTAGAGTGTAGTACAGTATAGTGTAGTACAGTATAGTAGAGTATAGTATAGTATAGTGTAGTGTAGTGTAGTGTAGTACAGTATAGTGTAGTGTAGTACAGTATAGTGTAGTGTAGTACAGTGTAGTGTAGTGTAGTACAGTATAGTAGAGTATAGTACAGTATAGTACAGTATAGTACAGTATAGTAGAGTATAGTACAGTATAGTACAGTATAGTAGAGTATAGTAGATTGTAGTAGATTGTAGTAGAGTATAGTACAGTATAATAAAGTATAGTACAGTACAGTAGAGGATGCTATTATGACAATTGATTGTATATTAAAGTATTATGAAGTAGCTTAATAAACTTGTGTAATTAAATAGTTCACTAGACCACTGTACGGGGAAATCAGTAACTGAATCAAATATCATTTGTCTGGGGCATACCAAGATGTCTCCAAAGACCGGACCCACCAATACTCCAATGGACACTGACAACTCTACATCTTCTTCTTCTCTTGAAGTAAACACCCTCAAGTGTTTACCTACCTTGACGAGACTATGAGGACAGTGTCCCTCAGTAACTGCCAACTGAACATCACACCATGGTTAATCTATGGTCCAGCTGGTGCCGCAACTATCGTTGCGGAAGATGCGTTATCTAATCTACAGGTTATGAGCCCTGTCCAGATAATAGTGACATGGACATGTATATGTAGTAACATGTATAGTGGTAGCAGTAATTAGTTCAAAGTAATGATGTGTAGGTGTAGGTGTAGGTGTAGGTGTAGGTGAAGGTGTAGGTGAAGGTGTAGGTGAAGGTGTAGGTGAAGGTGTAAGAGGTAAGCTGTATACACATTTATATGGGGTAGAGATTGTTATGTTAACAAGACTGAGGTCTGTGTCGTATAGTATTAATCATACACTGGATCTTTCACCATGGCTAACTTATAGGCCATCTGATGTTTAACCATGGTTGCGGGTAGGTGTTAATTATTAGACTTACTATTGTTCGAGTATCTATTGAGTGCAGTCCACGGTGATTCTCTATCCTATGGGGAAAAACTCCTGAAGTCAGACTGGAGTGGGAATCACTCCCTATATACCGCTCCGATATGTCCTCCGCATTGTCCGGTTGCTCCGCCTCGTTGCTCCGCCTCCCTCGGGTCCAACATTGTTTCATCCATATAATGGCATGAGATCACATCCTATCTGCAGGTACAATGTTTACTTTCCTCATCACAACCCATCACGTGTTGACAGTAGGACATTACTCGGTCTACAGTATGTGGTCAAAATGGATACAATGTTATGATCTTTGATACATTTATGCCTTACTAGAACTATGTTCGTTTATGGTTCCTCAAAGAGAGGAACCGAAGCGGTTTATATAACTTTGAGAAAAACGTGGCATCGAAAACCTCTCCACCAGAACAGTGGTAAGAATTTTTCTAGAATATCCAAAAGGACCATCATAGTGCTTCGTACAACAATGGTCGTGACACGGCGTTTGCAATGGCCATTGTAACAATCGGACAGAGAGGCTTCATAATTCTCTATAGTCAGGGCCCGGTATGGTAGATCCAACATACAGTATCTGGTCCTAATCGATACAGTATCTGGTCATAATCGATACAGTATCTGGTCATAATCGATACAGCATCTAGTGGTAATCGATACAGTATCTGGTCATAATCGATACAGTATCTAGTGGTAATGGATAAAACATGATCCTGTATGAGCTGAACTGGTATAGCGATAAAAGTAAAGATTGTAGTGCCAAAATATCGTACTTGTTAGATTCTTGAATACGTCTAATACTGGGAGTTATGTTCATTCGTTGATGGATTCCCAATAAGTGGGAGTCCGAGTAGTTTATGTAGCTAGCCAGTGAATACCAGAGAGGCGGTTAAACGCCATGTCACGAGGTAAGGTGAATCGATGAGGCCAAGTCACGGGTCAAGGTGCCTTGGATGAGTCACTGACATTCGTAGGCTCGAAAGATACCTCTACGGGTAGTGTGTCTACCCATGGTAGGTCTAACAGTATTCCTTGTACTAATTATTAGTGCTCACTATAGAACACTGGTCAATGGACGTTGTATATACCTGACCCGCACTCTGAAGACCATACAGGCACAAGGTCTATTTGCAGCCAAACAGCATGCAACAATTATCAAAATTTATTATTTTCAAAACTTGGAATTTTCAAAATGTCCTAAAACACAACAGGTTCCTTATTTAATACATATAAATATATCAATACTTGCTCTTTTACATGAGGTGTATATGGTAGTAATTGGTAGCTTATTATGCGAAAACAATGAAATAGAGAGCTATTGTTCAAACGTGAACAGTAAAAGTCTAAAATTCGAAATGATCATGCACATGAATATAGAGGTAAGCAAAAACCTTGCGTAAGTAAAAAATGTATAGTTTAAATTGGTGATACGTGATATCTATATACAATAGGAAGAGAGCTCGGGCCGGAACAGGAGAAGGCCAATGTAACTGAAATTCTTGGAAGCCCCGCTCCTAACTTTCCTTATGCTAAAGGTTCCAGGAATCACCAACCACCACCTCTTTTGAATGGTCTTGCTCCAGTTGTGCAGGAGCCACGCGTACTTTTGACCCGTTCTCAGAACCACTCGCATTGGTCATAATGGTTATTAACTAGCATTGTTGTATATATATAATACTATGGTGGATTCCGTACTATTTTGGTGTATTCCGTATTTGTCGTCACAAAAGCAATAGATTTCTTCCCACCATGATTTTACAAATCCACTAATATTTTCCCTTGGGCCTCCTATAAAAAACCCACCTCCTCTATCGCTAAGACCACACACATTATGAAGCTCACTCACTTGTTTCTTGCCCTTCTTTTGACTATAACGACTTGGGCATTCCCCACAAAACCCTTTGCATTTTTTGCAAAAGTCAATGGCACCTTTAGAGGCCTCTCCGGCAAACATTCGGCCAATGATAGTGTACTGATAAATATGCTAACTTTCGGAGACCTATGGTCCAAGCCCACGCTGTTTTAAATGCACGAAGACTATGCAATCACAGGAGACCCTTTCAACCCAATGTACTTGGGGTTTAGTTATGGGATAGTTGGTTATGGTCTTAAAAATAATCTAGTCAGGCTTCCCATAAAGTTTGATAGCAATGTGAAGGTCCTACTGGATCCCGTTAACTCGTGTACGTTGGTTCCCAACCTTGTACACGGCATAATTGAGGTCGATGCAGATATATGGACCAGTCAGTGTTCTGAAGTGGACCTTTATTTTTTACCTTATGATGAAGGAACTGGACAACCCTTGGAAGTTGTGACGTTACCTGGAGCCATTATAGCGGGGGATAATGAGAATGCTCGGCTTTCTTGCTTCAGGAAGCTCCCTGAATTCTCCTTGGTGTTTTGTGCGATGGTTAACGGCAGCCTCGTACCACTTTCTGCCACCTTTCTTGCCAAGGGCAATGCGGTAGCTGTATTGTCGTATAAGCCAAGGATGAATGACCCAGTCAAGTTTGCTTTGGCGGACACTTATGCTTTCACAGAGAGTGAAGACTTCCCAGGGTACGTAGGTTTCCACTTGATCATTCTTGGGGTTGGGCCAGATATCAAAAGAGTCCCTATCAATTTGGATAATAAAAGCCGGATAATGGACCTTTCGTTACAGTCGTGTAATATCTTCAATATGGGAATGAGTGTGATTCTAATTAGAGATTCACTTATTCTGGGTAAAAATTGCTTTGATCTGGACATTTACCTCTTGCCCTACGATCAAGTCGTCAGAAATTTTGTAGATGGTTCTTTGGTTTCTGGGACGGATGAGAGCCATGGAGCAACGGATCAGGATAATGGTAATGGTATGGGTATGAAAGCTTTGGAAATGAAACAAGGAGCAGCTACTGGTTCTGGTTCTGGTTCTAGTTCTAGTTCTAGTTCACCAGAAGAAAAGCATGACTCAGTGGCTTCCTCTCCAGAACCTACTGACTTTCCCTTGGTGCTCTTTGCTTTGTCTGATGGTGTTTTGGTGCCACTCTCCTCTACCAATTTAGGCAAGTCCGATACGACTCTAGGTGGCTTAAAACCAGACTTTCCAGTCACATTCACCATGGAAGACACTTTTGCAATTGCAGGAGATCCAGTTTCACAGGACCAAACCTTACAGCACCAAGATGTACCAGACCAAACATTACCAGACCAAGATGCACCCGACCAAGATGCACCCGACCAAGATGCACCCGACCAAGATGCACCAAACACAAATGACTCGTACTCACTAGATCCAAATGTCTTTAACTCTCACGACGAGAGTTCCCTCGACCAAATCTCGCCTGATATGTACTCCCCAGACCAAAGTGCACTCAGTATGTTCTTTTCAGAACCAACCAACCTTTACTAACCAGATGATGAAGATGATGAAGATGATGAAGATGATGAGGATGATGAGGATATCCAGGACTTACCCAGGTATTTGGGGCTCCATCTGAGCATGCTTGCGTTTGGGCCCAAGGTTCCCAAGATGAGCTTGAATTTGGACCCCCATAAGAAGGTGCTCAACCATAATTTCCAATCCTGCAAAATCATCAACAAGGGAATCAGTGTGATTCTTTACACTGTCTCGCCTATACCCGGAAGAAACTGTTTTGATATAGAGATCTACCTCTTGCCATATGATAAAAGGAGTGGAAAGGCAGTGAAAGCTATGGTTGAGATAGAGACCAAGACGGACCAAGCCAAAATCGAAGCGACGAGTGTCACTAGTGATAATCACCATGAAGCCACCCAAATGGCTCAAAAAAAGCCTGCCCGAAAGTGGGAGCTCGAAGAATTAGAAGGTGAAAAGAAGGTGATCGTCCCTTTGAAAAGCCCAGAGGTCCCCAAACCCATTCTTGGGGTGTATCCTTTGGTATTATTTGCTGAGATCAATGATCGCTTGGTGCCTCTCACCAGTAAATTGCTTATGGCACCACAAAATCCAGCGTTCAGTGTGTTTCTGGTGCTCAATTCTTCAGTTCCCCCCGTGGAGATTAACTTTAATTTTGGCCGGGATACATTGGCTTTCACGAAGGTGTATTTTCCTTTGGTCCAGCGGTTGAGGACATATTCTTGGAGCTTGATCTTGAACAAAGAATCGTGAACCATTTTTTTTACTTGTGCAATGATCCCCACGAGTCTGAGCCCAGGATATATAATAGTGTTCCACCTATTAAGGAGTGTTCTCCGGTGAATATCTTCCTCTTACCGAATAACAAGAACAAGATGTGCGATAAAGCCAGGGTGATCAGCATAGTTCAGTCAGAGGGATTTCTGTGGATATTGATGGTGGAGAAGATGATGAGGAAACCACATTTATCTGTGTGGTTTTGTAGTGATGTGAAGGTAATGAGCCCTGGGTGCTTTTTTTTTTTTTTTGGGGGGGGGGGGGCATTCTCGGACAAATTCAGTGGAAAGAGGTAACTTCTTTTTTTCATGTCAGACATAAAATAGCCAAGTTGGTGAATTGGGACAGAAAAATATTAGGCTAGTTTCTTTTGTTCAGTGTTAATTAGTGTATGATTCCTTATGGAATACTAGGTCTGTGATGAGAATGATATGACCCCTGAAACAAAGAGTATATTCCTGAGCAGGATTGAAGTAGCTCTAGGAAATTGGCGAAATGAAAAAGACACAGAACCATGCGTCAGGTGTGTTTCATGGCTGTCCTAGTCTGATGTTTAAGCCAAGATAAGCAAACTGTGACTTAACATCACATATGGTGTCTGTTCTCTCCTCCAATGCTCAGGATAAAGTCCAATCCAGAATATGAGTGTCTGCAAATCTGAATATCGGATACCCTAGAGTCAATAACAACACGAATCAGCAATATAAAAGTAAGCACATTGCCCACCTTTAGCACCTATACTGACTATTCACCTTTCTTCAAGTTATCAAAGTAGTTGTCATAAGTCCTTGACTGTGATTCTTCTGAAAAGGTACTGGAACCATTCCACACACTGCTCCGTCATTATAGGTAGTGTATTCGGGTTGCGTTGTTAGAGTCTGGACATATCCCCAGCTCAAGATTTTCAATTTCAGACCAGGAGCCAATGAACTCGGATATTCCTTTTCTTTGATGATTTGTATACCTTTATAAGATGTTGTTCCAAATAATTGATTCAAATCCAATATTCTCTTACTATTGGACTGTAGAATTTTGACAGTAATACCAGTACCAATAGCAATACCACTTTAGTTATGAAGTGCATAGAGATTCACTTCTCCACTAAGAAACACAATTGTTTTTTGTAGTTGTTATTTCAGTGTTACCTTCAACATGAGCTAGATATTTCGTGTGTTGGAGTGCTTGACTTGGAGAATGTAAAATGTCACACCACATAGAATGACCCAGAATGGCCCAGAATGTCCTAGAATGCCCTAGAATGTCCTAGAATGTACCCCGGGTTTACCCTGAATTTCCCATGAGTCTACCCTGAGTTTACCCTGAGTCTACCTAGACTTTCCTTAAAATACACAGGAATTAAGCTTTGATTTATTCAATCAACAATGTTACCCTAATGCTTTGCTTTGATCCTAGAATATGGTTGAATAGTGCCGGTTTCGGCTCCGGCTCTATGTATGTGCCCTTGTATTCATCTCAGAAGGTGTTCTTCGTGGTTATACCGCGCATTGTTCATTTGTTCGTGCGACATGTTCCAACCACCATCAGCGTATTGCGAACACCGGAGATAAGCAGTATTCAAGCCTATTAAAGCCACTCCACCACTCATAAATTTTGCCCACAATACCAGAGACTCTCTAGTTTCTCAAATGAACGTGAAGTCCTTATTACATCTAGATCCAAAAATAAAATTCGAGGTGTTTTTTGAATCACAATTATTTTAGTCAATGTAGTGTTTAGTCGAGCCTGTGCTACACTATACCAGAATCATATCCCATATGGAGTTCACATGCTTCTATGATATGTCTCTATGATACATGCTTCTATGATATATGTCTCTATAATATATGTCTCTATAATATATGTCTCTATGATATATGTCTCTATGATATATGTCTCTATGATATATGCTTCTATGATATGTCTCTATGATACATGCCTCTATGATACATGAAGTTGTGCAAATGAGAATTGAATGTTTTAGACAGAATTCGGTTGCTTTCATGATACAAGAAATGTATGAGTTTGTATGGAGGTGATTGTAGTCACAGCTCTAATTTTTGGCTCCGTTTTTGCTCTGTTCTGAGGGGGTTCCTATTTTCGCAGTGATTCATTGCAAGATGAGGAAAAAAACTAACTTGCGCTTAAAAAAAACTAGAAAACGCACTTAAAAATCGGAAACAAGCTGAAATTTATTTTCAAAGCAATAGGGTAGTTATATATAGCTCTCTGAACCACCTAAGTAGTTTTTTTTCTTTGGTTATTTTTGGTTTGGTGGGTGGTAAGCCATTCCACCTTTTTAACGAGTGCGATGTGACGAACTACGGCTGTATGCACACCCAGTCAAAGAGAGTATCAAGTCAAGTCATTGGTAAACATCAGTACCTCTACACTAATTAATATTGGTACATGTCTGGTGTCAGGAGACATCTTGGTATGTCCTCCCTCAGTTGATATATATCTTTGGCGGTGCAATAAAATAGCGACACCAAAACCTTTTATATTGGGGTGAGCCTTCACATGACCAAAGTCACGTGAGTGGATGCGGCACTAGACAAACAGCAAGAGCTGTTTTTTCAACACGAGTGCGTCCGTTGTCCAACAACTTCGTTAAGTAAGGCAGGGAAGTTGTTGTACTCATATGATATATTCCTATGATAACTAAACTAGGGTTCACGTGATTGACCTCTTTCTATGTCGCTCACTAGAATCGTTGCTCACTAGAACCACTAGAATCGTGGCTCACTTGAACGGGCTACGCCCTCCTTATGTATTCAGGACCTTGTTTGCTATGTCAACCAAGATGCGGGGTTCCTCCACTCCTGTCGTGAGCCGTCGTAGGGCGTCGTAGACCCCTTTCCCGAACAGCGTTAGAAATGTGCTCATCTGCACATGCAGCAAGTGTTATTCAATCCTTGCATACCCTACTGTATGACCATGAACTTGTCTCACTTAAGCACGTGCCCACGGCACGTGATCCAAACAATTACAGAAATTCTGCAAGTTCAACACGATGTTGCGCGCTCAATAACGCACGGTCCAATACTATTAAACAGACAGTTAGATTCTGGTTACATCCAGTACTCTGTTTTGAGTGTTTTGTATGTTTATTCGCCGATGTTTCCTCTTTGAGTCTCTTTGAGGAACCATCGCATCTTATATAGACTAGTCCGGCATAGAGGAATGGAGGTCGTATTGAAGGCCGAAGGCCGAAAGCCGCTCAACATCTGCAGACATGGGTAGTACGCTACCCATGGTGGGTCTAACAGACAGTCAATAGTAGTGTGGTTCAATATAGTCCAGTGTTGCATAGTTTAGTGTTTCATTAGATAGTAGGAACATGTAGTATATCATAATATAGTCATGTAGTATATAGTAGTGTTCGATCCAAGATGAGCAGAGTAATAAAACAAATGGTAACACAATTCGTAACACACAACTGTGAAGGGTTAAAATCAGCCTTTAAAATATTTTTGGGACTGTTAGACTTTACATCAGGCAAGAGATTTGTGGACATGACTTGAGAGTAAGGGAGTTGTACTATTGGACCGTTGGTATGCGGACCCTATAAATCTGCACATATGAAGGCAGTACACCAAGCAAACGCCCATTATCCAAAATTTAATACCTCCAAATTCTGTCTCCAAACAAAATTAGGTTGAATTGGGTAAATTCTTGGCGGTACTAAAAAGGTAAATATAGGTAGAATTAGGTAAATACAGGTAAATACAGGTAAATTAGGTAAATTAGGTAAATTAGGTAAATTAGGTAAATTAGGTAAATACAGGTAAATACAGGTAAATTTAAGTAGCGGAAATCCACAATTAAAATAATTGGCTTATGGGAAGAGCACCATTTTAATGAATGGTAGTGAGTCCAAGACAAGTACCTGTCAGAATGAGACATGTTTACAGAACTTCAAAGTGGGTTCAAGGGTCTGCATCAAATTAAAGGCTGTCATGCCAACTAAACAGGGGAACAATAAGCCGAAAGGGGGTTCTAAAAAAACCTTTGATGTTTTGGACAGATTGGCTGAACCAAGTACAAGAAAAGCGTGCATGTAACAGTCTATGTCTATAGTTGTTAATTACTCTTTCCGAAAACGTATCGGTTAGAATCCGAAGGAATGGGCATCTGAACTGACTATATAATAGTCCATGCTTGTCCACTAATTTGGAGGTCCACTATATTGGAGGACCATAAAGCAATATGCTTGCGTCTCATTTGATCTTCATCTCTCTTATTGTCGCTATTGCCTGTGCAGACTCTCATCCATTGGCGTTCTTTGCAGAAATTGATGGTAATTACCTCCCACTCTCTTGCACTTCTGAGGAAACGGATGGTAAGAAACTCAGTGTATTGTCGTTTCTCAAAGCGTGGGAAACCCCTGTGGAGTTCAAGTTGCAGGATAAATGCGCCATCGCCAAGGATACTTCTTCTCCGGGTCCGTTGGGGTTTTTCCATGGCAAAGTTGGTTTTGGTCCCGGCATCGGTATGAAGCCGTTAGAATTCGACAAACAAAGCAGGGTTTTGAACCACCGTTTTTACTTGTGTCGTATCCTAAATAAGCATTTGTATGAGCTCACGCATGGAGATTCCCACCGAGACGCCAATTTCTGTTTCCGGGCAGAACTCTACCTCTTGCCTTACGACAAGGAAACCAAGACTGTTGCTGCTGAAGCGTCCAAACCAAAGAATCTCTCTCCAGAAAAAGTAAGCGCCTCCTCAAAAAATTGAAACAATACTATCGGGAAATGGAGTCTCATGAAGATCTTGCTTCCGATGACAAAGGATATTTTGTGCAGAAAAGTTCCCCAGACTTCAGTGAATCTTTCAACCTATGTTTTAATATATTAATATACAGGAATATGTAAGTTGTACCTTACAAGACCGAAGTTCTTGTTGAACTTGCAGGATGTCTGTACTTGTTTGGACACGAGACAAGTTCATGGTCGTACAGTGGGGCATGCAAGGATTGAATAACACTTGCTGCATGTGCAGATGAGCACATTTCTAACGCTGTTCGGGAAAGGGGTCTACGACGCCCTACGACGGCTCACGACAGGAGTGGAGGAACCCCGCATCTTGGTTGACATAGCAACCAAGATATTGGATACATAAGGAGGGCGTAGCCAGTTCTAGTGAGCCACGATTCTAGTGAGCGACATAGATTCTAGTGAGCAACGATTCTAGTGAGCAACGATTCTAGTGAGCGACATAGAAAGAGGCCAATCACGTGAACCCTAGTTTAGTTATCATAGGAATATAACATATGAGTACAACAACTTCTCTGCCTTACTTAACGAAGTTGTTACACAATGGCCGCACTCGCATTCCTGTATACATGAGTGTAAAGGATAACGCTCGACAAAAACCCTTCACTCGCCTCAACTTACATATCTCTGTATATTAATATATAAAGCATATGTTGAAAGGTTCAAACATCTATGCTTCTCTTTTCCCGTACTGACTGAACCTATTGGGTGCACACTAGTACTCAACGTCTAACAGTGCAACACCAGAAGCTGCATTGGATTATAGAGACCTAAAGATCAACCACAAAAAATAGGGGGAAGCGCTCAATGGTGCAAACTCAATGGTGCAAATTTAAAAATAGACATTTGCATGGGCTGACTTGGTATTTCTCTTAGGGGTAACCACCATATCATCCTGTGTATTGTTCCTAACCATGCAGCATAACTACACTATTACTTGGCGTCATTACACTGAAAACAGCTCACTATAATGAAAGAGCAACTGAAGAGTAATTAAAAAGGAGTAATTGACGTCCATTTTATCCTGACCTCTCTTTTTTCGGGATGATGTTGGGATGGACACTGGTGACATCATAAGCCAAATTCTTCTATTGCTTTTGGTACAGGGCCTACATGGCTTGGGATGACCCCAGACCCTATTGTTTCTTGATCTACTATTGTTCCCTGACCTCAGTTAATCATCACTTGTCTCATCTCCACTACCGTTTGCGTACTGCACCAATTCCCATTGGCGTTCTATGTCAACATATTAGGCGCCTGCTCGCCGCTCACGGGCCGCCCTGTTGAAATCGACGGTGTGAAAATACAAATTTTGACTTATGCAAGGGATCCTCGGTATCCTGTAGAATTTCAGATAAAAAATAACCAACCTATTACGTATGAAACCAAGAATCCAGGGTATCTTGGAATTCACAATGGCTTACTTGCGTTTGGGCATACAATCCCCCGACAACCTTTGAATTTGATGGTAACATGATGGTTAAGAATATGGCTTTCGAGTCGTGTCGGTTGCCTGGAGTCGAAGGGTTCTTTCTTTTCCATGGAAATTCTTCCCTCCCCAAAGAGTATTGCTTTGATGTTGACGTGATCCTTTCACACTTTGAGAGACGTGATGGGAATATGGTGATAAATGTGGCCTTTCCCGAATACATCTCGGTGGTTTAAAAGACTCGAAGTACTGAGTAGCAGGTCTGTTCTGATCTCAACCAGTATCAATGTATGTTCTCAGGTCACCGTTGGTCACATGACCACTTTAATGATATGTGGCTCGGGATTGAGTACTTTAATTGAGTTATTAAAGAAGCTGCATAATGCACTGTCAATGTTTTGGTGAAGGAACAAAGAAGTCGTCTAGACAGACAAGCATATGATACTCGGTAGTATTAGGCGTGACACACCAATTAATCACTGGCACTGGAATCACTGGCATAGCAATAGGACTGACATAGCAATGTACTAGTAGCATTGTATTGGTATCACTGATACCCAATATTAGCATCACCATAGTACTAGTATGGCACTGATGACACTGACATGTCATAATATTGCACTAGTATCAGTTGGATCACTAGGATCACTGCCACAAGAACACCAGAGTATGACACTGGAACTAGCATTAGCCAATGGCATTTAAGAGCACTCATCTACCAATTGGGTCAGTAGTATGGCACTAGATCCAGATTCAATATCACTAATATCCCTATTGGCACCATTATAGCACTAGCAAACTAGTATAGATTGATGGACGGAATGGGCTAGTGTGGAGAAGTATAGACTGATGGACCAGTATAATAGGTAGTACTAGCAATATGGTTCGTGGGTCGTCATGATCTCTGGAATTCACATCTAGTACCCCATAAATTCCAGACTAGTCTTGGCAGTGATGTGTGGTTATTGGTGTGTGGTTACTTCAAACCAGCGCGACAAAATGTTTCCTACCAGTGCAACAAAATGTTTCGTACCCCTTCGCACAGTCTTTCAAACCAAATGGATAAGTTGTTGTATACAGGATAACAAGGAAACCAGTTTATTTCCGTCCGTTTTTCACCCTTGATTGGTACTGCAAGACTCCCAAAAGTGGTACATAAGAGGCTATTGTCCAGATTTGAGATTTCTGAATATTGAATTCGAATAAAAGTTGGTGTGAAACCTTACGCCATTTGGTTTGAACCATTCTGTCTTCTTGGTTTGAACCATTCTGTCTTCTTGGTTTGGAAAACACTGTATGTCAGAAAACATAAACAATACAGTATGTTATTCTGGCTAATTTTAGTTCATGGGGATCAGGAAACCCAAGCACATAGCAATAACTGGCTGGATGCGCCAACTCGCTCGTTAACTACTTAAGTCGCTCGATTCCCTCATTTTGAGGAATCATCAACCAACAAAAGTAACATAGTTCATGAACATTTCACAAGAATTTGACACCTGACATAACACAGCATATCCTATACAAAGGTTTACATTCCATGGGTAGGTTTTATTTTTTTAATTCCAGATTCAATGCTCCATGGCTCTAGTCTATGTTCTATATCTTAGAGTATTGTGTGAATATAGTCTAGGAATATGGCTTACATATTCTATGGAATATTTGTATGGCCCTAAAATAAAACATAGAATGGATAGTTTGAGTAGCCAGTAAGACCTAGACCATTGGCTATTGACTATCATGGACAAACTAGAGACTATAAGGACAGACTCACCTAAACAGACTATGGACTGGACAAACTAGCTAGCTATACCGACTACAGACTGGAAAGACTATAGACTAGATAGACTGCAAAGCTAGACAATCTGGACTGCTAGACTGCTAATCAACTAAGCATAGACTAGTAGATATTCTAGACTGAATATAGACTGATTCGACACTATTTAAACAAGACCGCTAGACAATGTTGTAGGGTATTCTATATCATATTTCTGATATAAAGTATAGTATGATATTTTATATTTCTCCTTACTACCTATGGAATGTTGCATGATGTTCTATGTTCTCTGGAATTTATATGGCTTCTATGTTGTATGGAATGTTGTATGGAATATTGCATGATATTCTATGTTCTATAAGTTCTGAAAAGTCTATCAAGTATTAGTCTCTAAAGAATGTTGTGTGGAGATAATGTTGTGTGGAGATAGTGTGAATAGGATACTATCAGAAGTGGTCTGTAGAGTGATGGTCAAAGTTCAGTTGAAGTGTGGTCTACGGTCCATAGACGCTCTATGAACAGTCTTGAACAGCCTTGAACAGTAAGCGAGGTTGCATTGTCTGCGCGATCGATTTTTTCTGGACCTCTATTGTTCACGCCGCTTAGCAGTGCGCCTCGCAGTACCGCCTGGCAGTAGCGTCGCGCAGTAGCGTCGCGCAGTAGCGTCGCGCCTCGCAGCGCCTTTTTTCTCGAGATAGCCGAGCAACCTCCAGCGTGTTCAAGGATATTCGCGCTATTTGCACTGCCCTCTTGGTGGGCTGTTAACTACATTAAGTGACCATTGGAATGAGCACCCAAACCTAAAAGGGAAATACCCAAGACAAAAGGGGAATGGTCTAGACAAAAGAGAACATTTGCGGCCATTTCTGGCCAAAATGGGGAATGGTCTAGACAAAAAAGGAAGTAGTCCAGACAAAAGAGAAATAGCCTAGACAAGAGACATACAAAAAATATTCTAGACAAAGACGTAAACACATCAAGGCACAATAACAATGTCTAATAAGATCTCGTAATATTTTGATTAGGTTTTGTGTGAAGACTATTTGAGTGTGAATCAGGGCATTAAGAAGTTAACAAGACTAAAAAAATATTAAGTAGAGACAAAATGGGACACTAAGCATGGCTAAACGCATATCCCCAGTGTTTTGGTATAGTGCATTGATTCTGTGCATTGTAGCCGTTTCTCGGGCGCAAGACTGTATGAGCGACGCGTAAAAAAGAAACGAGAAGGAAAAAAAATAAAGACGCGGTAACGTGGACCATAATAGACTAACCGTACTCAATAGACGAGACTAAGCTGACTAATGAATGGACAGTCTGACTAATGGAATTTTATGAATTGTATGAACTTTATGAATTGTATGAACTTTATGAACTTTATGAATTGTATGAACTTTATGAATTGTATGAACTTTATGAATTGTATGAATTGAAGAGACACCTAACTAACCTCGTCTACTGCACTTTTTGCCTATTGTGCTATTGTACGGTTGTACTATTTTACTGTACTATTTTACTGTACTATTTTACTGTACTATTTTACTATTGTACCATTGTTGAGGTTGGCTGAGCGCTTGGCTGAGCGCTTGGCTGAGCACTTGGCTGAGCACCTATATGCAGGTGCGCACATTGCATCCATTAAGGTTATATTCCAAGTATGGAGAGGCTGAAGCTCAAACAATGCATTCAGCCCGATTGTCACCAGAAAAAAACGCCACTAGCTGCTTCTCTCGGATTTCTATATAAGGGACTGGGGGGTGCTGTTTTCTCTTTCAGAACCATAGCAAATCATGAAATTCACTCGTTTATCACTTGCTGCTGCTTTCGCTACAGTTGCTTTCGCTGAGAAGTACGCCTTTTTCGCCAAGCCGGAGGGAGGAGACAAGATGATGCCTCTTAATTCAAAATATTTAGGTGACTACTTTGTACTTTCCTACAATATCAATAAGGAAGAAGAACCTGTCTTATTTGATAAAGTCGATAACGGTTATAACACTCAGGACGGTAAATTCAACCTTGGCGTTCACGGCCAGTTCTACACTTACGGCCCAAATTTAAAGGCCGTTGAATTTGGAGTCAATGATCAGGGATTGATCAATACCATAGCCTCAGCATGCCCTTCGGACAAAGAAGATTTCTTAATTTTCCCGGTTCTGGGCCGTACAGATAAGGGTTGCTTAAATACGCAACTCTACGTGAAAGTTGTGGATGATCATGAGACCCATAGTTCTGATGCTCCATTGAGTGTTGAGGCTTCGAGCATTTCCTCTGAAGCTCCTCAACCAGAGTCCTCCGCTGCTGTTCACGAGTCCTCCGCTGCTGTTCACGAGTCCTCCGCTGCTGTTCACGAGTCCTCCGCTGCTGTTCACGAGTCCTCCACTGCTGTTCACGAGTCCTCCTCGGTCCATGTTCAAGAATCTTCTTCTTCCATTGCTGCTGCTACTGAACATTCCAACATTGCTTCTGAATCTCACGTTTCTTCCAAAGACGTGCTTTCTACCTCTGTTGCTGCTTCGTCTGTCGCTGCTTCTTCTGCCTCTGCTTCTTCTTTTCCAGAGCTGGGTGACGTTTGTGCCTGCATGGAGGCTAGCCTTTCGTGTGCTGCCAAGCCCGATGCTGACCCCCTCGAATTTGCAGGTATCTTCACCTGGGCCTGTGGACAGGGCGGTGTTAACTGTGAACCCGTTCAAAAGAGTGGTATCTATGGTGCTTGTCTGGAAGTCCAGAGAGTGGGCTATGTGATGAATACTTACCATCTTCAGCAACAGAGAGGTAATGTTTCTTGTTTCTTCAATGGAGTTGCTACTCTCCGGAACCCTACTACCGGACAATGCCTGGTCTCTGGTTCTGGTTCTGGTTCTGGTTCTGCTAGTGGTTCTGCTGGTTCTTCTGCTGGTTCTTCTGCTTCCGCTGGTGTCAGTTCTGGATCTGCTTCTGCTTCTGCTTACAACTCTGTTGCTTCCAACTCCGTTGTTGCCAGCTCTACTTCCAACTCTGCTTCTAACGCTGCTTCTTCTGCCTCTGCTTCTTCTTCTCCAGAGCTGGGTGACGTTTGTGCCTGCATGGAGGCTAGCCTTTCGTGTGCTGCCAAGCCCGATGCTGACCCCCTCGAATTTGCAGGTATCTTCACCTGGGCCTGTGGACAGGGTGGTGTTAACTGTGAACCCGTTCAAAAGAGTGGTATCTATGGTGCTTGTCTGGAAGTCCAGAGAGTGGGCTATGTGATGAATACTTACCATCTTCAGCAACAGAGAGGTAATGTTTCTTGTTTCTTCAATGGAGTTGCTACTCTCCGGAACCCTACTACCGGACAATGCCTGGTCTCTGGTTCTGGTTCTGGTTCTGNGTTCTTCTGCTTCTGGCTCTGGCTCTGCTTCTGTTGCTTCTGTCGCCTCTGCTGCTGGTTCTGGTTCTGCTGCTGGTTCTGTTGCTTCTGTTGCCTCTGCTGCTGGTTCTGTTGCTTCTGTCGCCTCTGCTGCTGGTTCTGGTTCTGCTGCTGGTTCTGTCGCTCCATCTCAATGGAACGCTTCTACCGTCACCAGAGAATCCACTGAGACTTCTACTGTCTGCACTAAGTGTCAGGCTGGTGAGTCTTCTCTCGTCACTGTGTGGAAGACATACACCGACTACACCACCTACTGCCCATCTGAGACTACGTTGACCATCACCAAGTGTGACGAGGAGTGCCACCCATCCACCGTGACTGTTACTTCTGCTACTACCTTGACTGTCACCGGAAAGTGCATTGTTCCTGAGACCACCGTTGCATCTGAGCACCCTGTTGAGACTGGCTCCTCTGCTCACCCAGTCGGTTCTGCTCCTGAGCATCCAGCTGAGACCTCTGTTGCCAACAAACCAGCTGACTCAGGTAACGGTTCCAACCCAAGCAAGCCTGTTCAGTCCGGTAACGGTTCTGCCCCAGGCAAGCCAGTTGAGTCCGGTAACGGTTCTGCCCCAGGCAAGCCAGTTGAGTCCGGTAACGGTTCTGCCCCAGGCAAGCCAGTTGAGTCCGGTAACGGTTCTGCCCCAGGCAAGCCAGTTGAGTCCGGTAACGGTTCTGCCCCAGGCAAGCCAGTTGAGTCCGGTAACGGTTCTGCCCCAGGCAAGCCAGTTGAGTCCGGTAACGGTTCTGCCCCAGGCAAGCCAGTTGAGTCCGGTAACGGTTCTGCCCCAGGCAAGCCAGTTGAGTCCGGTAACGGTTCTGCCCCAGGCAAGCCAGTTGAGTCCGGTAACGGTTCTGCCCCAGGCAAGCCAGTTGAGTCCGGTAACGGTTCTGCCCCAGGCAAGCCAGTTGAGTCCGGTAACGGTTCTGCCCCAGGCAAGCCAGTTGAGTCCGGTAACGGTTCTGCCCCAGGCAAGCCAGTTGAGTCCGGTAACGGTTCTGCCCCAGGCAAGCCAGTTGAGTCCGGTAACGGTTCTGCCCCAGGCAAGCCAGTTGAGTCCGGTAACGGTTCTGCCCCAGGTAAGCCAGTCCAGTCCTCCAGTGCTCCTAAGCCTATCAATGGCAAGGGTAACGGTAACAACAACGGTGACAACGTCAACAACAAGCCAGGCTCCGGTGCTCCTAACCCCACCATGGTGAGTGTTGCTTCCAACCCTAAGTCGAGCAGCAGCTCTGAGCGTGACACCACTCAGACTCTCACCAGCAGTGTTACCCTTCGTCCAGTTTCTTCGTTTGACAACGGAGCTTCTAAGAATGGTGCCTTCGGTGCTTTGGTCCTCGGCTTTGCTGCTTTGTTGTTGTAAGCAGGAAGGTTTTTTTCCTAGTTTTCGAAGATATCTAATACCTTATCTCATACCCCTGAGATTCAATTCGAATCAAGTGTTTTTTTAGCTAAAATAAATTGTTTTTATTGAAATAAAGGGTTTTTTTTTCTTCTTTAGCTTTCTTAGGCCCACTAATGACTACTCATGGCTCTGTATATGTATTGTATAAGGACCACAAGCCACCAATGCCCACATACAGAGCAGTGGCTACTACTGCCTCTTGAAATACTTTGTAGCTGATCACGCTTAAAACAAAGATTCGCAATCCACTGAGAAAGCATTGACAAAACATTTACTGGTGGTGTATGTACTGATAAGTCAGCTCTGCAATAGACTAGAGTCCAATATCTGGGTATTCTGGTACAGATATCTGTTTAAAAAAGGAAATTGATGTTCTCTGGACTATAACTTGGCTCTACAAAGAATAGTAGTATCAATTTAATCATCAAAGTGGCTGAAATGTAACCATAGTGGCATTTATTCAAATTATTATGTGTGTCCTGCATACAACGCTCTTTCACCAATTAAATAATCTTTTGCTTAATATATCAAACCTTTAGTGCTACAAAAACCAGTTTATATTTTTTTGCTAGGGCTAAAAGGCCTTTGAAGGGTCTTTTCTAAAGTTATGCCAAAAAGACTGGTGGACCAAGTCCGTATAAGCAGTCAGTATACGAAGTTACTTGTAAGTAGTAAGTCAGTAGCTAATTGACAAGTACTCAGTAACCATATTAGTCCCAGTGACTATATTAATCCCAGTAGTTATAATAATTATGGTGTACTCATTAGTTATAGTGTACTCAGTAATACCTAGAAGTACCTAGTAGTATGGACCAGATCATTTCTGAGCCAGGAACTACGAATCAGTGCAAGTGTTTAACATACTACTCTACATAATATTCTACTACACCACTGTACTTATCCAGTATACACTATACACTCTACCAGGAGATGGGCCAAAAGGGGAGTAGTAATGGCTAACTGACTCGAAGAAATTCTGGGCACGTGATCTCAATCCCTTTTTGAGTAATGTTCTACTATGATCTATATAACAGGTCTAGTGCTATAGTATATTAGACTAGTATAATGGTGTAGTGGTGCAGTAACACTGGTGTAGTGTAGTGGTTGTTAGATCCACCATAGATAGTGCTCCACCTATTAGGCGTTTTAAGCCTACGTTGTCTAATCCTAATGGCCGTTATAAGAGTCACAAAACATGCAAAAAAGATATTTTACAACAGACTAGTATGAAACACCACTCTACTCTAACAAAACATACAGGCAGTTAGTATAGATTAAGATGTAAGCTAGTATGAGTAAATAGTAGTAGGTAGTAAGTAGGTACTTAGTAGTTAGCACTTAGTTAGTAGTCATCACTCGGTAATTTAGTAATACAGGAAGTAGTGAGTAGTAGGTAGTCAGTAAGTGGTAAGTGGCAAGTAGGTAGTCAGTAAGTAGTTAGTAGTTAGTAGACAGTAGTAGTAAGTAGTTAGTAGTTAGTAGTTAGTAGACAGTAGTAGTAAGTAGTTAGTAGTTAGTAGCTACTAGTAAGTAGTAAGTAGACAGTAGTTACTAGTTACTAATTACTAGTTAGTAGCTACTAGTAAGTAGTAAGTAGACAGTAGTTACTAGTTACTAATTACTAGTTAGTAGCTACTAGTAAGTAGTAAGTAGACAGTAGTAACTAGTTACTAATTACTAGTTAGTAGCTACTAGTAAGTAGTAAGTAGACAGTAGTTACTAGTTACTAATTACTAGTTAGTAGCTACTAGTAAGTAGTAAGTAGACAGTAGTAACTAGTTACTAATTACTAGTTAGTAGCTACTAGTAAGTAGTAAGTAGACAGTAGTTACTAGTTACTAATTACTAGTTAGTAGCTACTAGTAAGTAGTAAGTAGACAGTAGTAACTAGTTACTAATTACTAGTTAGTAGCTACTAGTAAGTAGTAAGTAGACAGTAGTTACTAGTTACTAATTACTAGTTAGTAGCTACTAGTAAGTAGTAAGTAGACAGTAGTAACTAGTTACTAATTACTAGTTAGTAGCTACTAGTAAGTAGTAAGTAGACAGTAGTTACTAGTTACTAATTACTAGTTAGTAGCTACTAGTAAGTAGTAAGTAGACAGTAGTAACTAGTTACTAATTACTAGTTAGTAGCTACTAGTAAGTAGTAAGTAGACAGTAGTTTAGTATGGAGTAAAGTAGAGGACTGGAGATTAGAGGATACTACGATTTAAAGTATAAAGTAATACTATAGAGTAGTATTATGTTCGATCCTCCTTCGGTAGTGCTCTACCCATTTCAGTATTTTAAGCCTACGCTGTCTAATCCTAACAATGGCCACTCCACTGTACCACACCTCCACCATCATTGCACGAGGTACCAAAATCAATGTGATAAACCCGAGGTATCAGGATGATGTGATGAGCTAGAACATGTGACTAGACGACCCCGCTGCCAACTGCTTAAAAAGCCCAAGTAACCCGATTTCCTCCTTTAAGGAATCATCAACAAAAATACATTGTAACATAGTACCTGATTTTCGGTAGGCACTCGCTTTGGTAAATATCTTCTTTGGTAAATATCTTCTTTGGTAAATATCTTCTTTGGTAAATATCTTCTTTGGTAAATATCTTCTTTGGTAAATATCTTCTTTGGTAAATATCTTCTTTGGTAAATATCTTCTTTGGTAAATATCTTCTTTGGTAAATATCTTCTTTGGTAAATATCTTCTTTGGTAAATATCTTCTTTGGTAAATATCTTCTTTGGTAAATATCTTCTTTGGTAAATATCTTCTTTGGTAAATATCTTCTTTGGTAAATATCTTCTTTGGTAAATATCTTCTTTGGTAAATATCTTCTTTGGTAAATATCTTCTTTGGTAAATATCTTCTTTGGTAAATATCTTCTTTGGTAAATATCTTCTTTGGTAAATATCTTCTTTGGTAAATATCTTCTTTGGTAAATATCTTCTTTGGTAAATATCTTCTTTGGTAAATATCTTCTTTGGTAAATATCTTCTTTGGTAAATATCTTCTTTGGTAAATATCTTCTTTGGTAAATATCTT
This sequence comes from Metschnikowia santaceciliae, assembly GCA_002374485.1. Classification (NCBI taxonomy): domain Eukaryota; kingdom Fungi; phylum Ascomycota; class Pichiomycetes; order Serinales; family Metschnikowiaceae; genus Metschnikowia; species Metschnikowia santaceciliae. The sequence goes on from NKZN01001883.1 coordinate 21,187, forward strand.
CTTTGGTAAATATCTTCTTTGGTAAATATCTTCTTTGGTAAATATCTTCTTTGGTAAGTATCTTCTTTGGTAATTATCTTCTTTGGTAAGTATCTTCTTTGGATATAGCCAGCGGGTAGGTATAAATCTAGAGGTATGTCCCAATGTTGAAACATGAGGAATCAGTACATCAGAGATGTACCGCATGTCCATGTGAGTGCATATAAGCAGGGCAGATGAAACAGTGTTTCACTTGTAATATGTAGGAATCGTCTAGGGGTTGTCTAGCGTTCGTCTAACTCTGGTCATTTTCTTGGTGAACAGAATGTTATTGTCTTGGTGAACACGATGCTATTGTCGTGGTGAACACGATGCTATTGTCTTGGTGAACACAATTTCGGTTAGAGAAACTCGACATACAAGAGGCGAAGAGAATATTCTTATAAGAGATTATCAAAACAACGCCGTTAAGATAAAAGGATCTCTGAGTATAGTTTGGATACAGATAAGAATAAAAGTAACTAAGACGATTATTAAAGGTATTTAACTATAGGATATCATTGGCGGCCAATGACAATTGTTCTAGATTGTTAATTATTAGACTTACTATTGTTCGAGTATCTATTGAGTGCAGTCCACGGTGATTCTCTATCCTATGGGGAAAAACTCCTAAAGTCAGACTGGAGTGGGAATCACTCCCTATATACCGCTCCGATATGTCCTCCGCATTGTCCGGTTGCTCCGCCTCGTTGCTCCGCCCCGCATCGGGTCCAACATTGTTTCATCCATATAATGGCATGAGATCACATCCTATCTGCAGGTACAATGTTTACTTTCCTCATCACAACCCATCACGTGTTGACATAGATTAAGAGCTTGGGTAGTAAAGCTCAACACCAAAGTGTCACATTATACGTGAGGGAGGCCAAGGAATATATTGATCATATATCCAAGTGTATCAATGACCATACTCTATGAAGGGTCCAGTACAGCCACATCTGGAAGGTGTATCCATGTCTGATTGCTCACTCTGTCACAGTCACATACGTGACTGGATGTTTATTGGAGTGTGGGGACCTCACCTCGGAATTGAGATTCAATGGGTGCAAACCACACCCGTACACCATGCTACCTCAGCAGAAAAAGGCCCAATGCAAACGACCGTTTTTTCATGGTACGGAAAGAATGGTGGGCTATTAAGAATGCTGGAATTCCGGACTCCACAACGCATATTTTTGAATCGAGAATCATTGCTTGGTATACCTTTGGAGGTCTTGTGGCTGGACAATTCCGGCCGCGGCCCTCAATTCCGGCCCAGCTATTGCATACCATATCAGGATCAGTGCTCATAATTGTACATCTCAGGAAGTGCTCTACCTATTTCAGTATTTTAAGCCTACGCTGTCCATTTCTAACAATGGCCATTCCATTGTACCACTTCTCTACTGTCATTGTACGAGGTACCAGGATGGAATGTGGAGAGTTTTCCCCCTTTGAACCTAGCAACAACCCGTTGACTAGGCAACGCCGTCGTCAAATACTCAAGTACTCGGATTCTTCCCTCTGGAGCACAATAGGAGAATGAACACAGTAAAAAGAGTACCTGGTATAAAAACAAGAATCTAACACTAACTACAACTAACTATTAGAGTAGGAATTTACTACTACTACTCTACTACTACTCTACTACTACTCTACTACTACTCTACTACTACTCTACTACTACTCTACTACTACTCTACTACTACTCTTGTCAACGAGTACCTAGCATGTACCGAGGCAATGTACTTCGTAGAGGCGTTGGATGCGTTTGAGTGATGCACTATGTGCAGGTCACGGGTGGGTGAAGTTTTCTCACCTCGCACCTCGTGTAAAACTTCGGTCTTGTAAGGTACAACTTAAATATCCCTGTATATCAATACATATACTAAAACGATAAGTTGGAAAGATGAAACAGTGATATGTAGGAATGTCAACAAGTACCTAGCATGTGCGGAGTCACAGTACTTCGTAGATATGTTGCATACAAGCCAGTGATGTGCTCCGTGCAGGCCCCCGGCAGGTGAAGGGTTTTTACCTGCCTTCGCGACACGTGTACGGACTTTGGTCTTGTAAGGTACAACTTACATATCCCTGTGTATCAATATATACTAAAACATAAGTTGAAAAGGAATGTGCTATGAGTGGACGACGTCCGGCGAAAAAGGGAGCGGGCGGTAACGATACGGAAGAAGAGGACGACACTGTATTTTATGAGAGTTCTTAGTATAGTTTAGATACAGATAAGAATAACCACTCCAGTTTATGCGTTAGTAGATGGCAAAGCTCAACAGTTCTTTCATGTCTAGCCTAGAATGAAACTTCTAGTGGTCTGGCATTTCTGATGGCCCGGGCTTTCAGGTGGTCTAAAACGACAGAATTACAGTGTGGATGAATTTACAGCCTGGAGGATTTTTGGTATTCGAAAGGTGTGGTACCTTTTTGGACCTTGAGTGATGGCATTTTATAGTCTCAGCCGAAATCCTTCGATAATCATATTGCTCTTAAAGAGTTAAATAACTATAAATCACAAGGATTAAAGAGTTAAATAACTATGAATATCACAAGGATTCAAGTTTGTATCCTCTTGGATTAAGATGAAACTTTATCAGCTGCACTAAAAAATTCATACTAGGGTTTTTTTTCCTAATAGAAGAATGAGAGTCAGGCATTGGGGAAGAGAGGCTATTTAAAGGTTTCGGAAGTTATATGTATGCGCGCATCATTATATTTTTTCAGTGTACGGTATCTCTCTTTTATTGTTTTTTTATTATTGAAGACTTTCTTATCCAACCCTTTTTGTATGGTCCTGTCCATTTCGGTGTACCATCCACACTGGTATCGTACCTTCTCCACTCTAGTGCATACCACTGACGCATCAAGAGAGTAGGAGCAAACTGAGTGCAGAGCGATTTGATGTAAAATACAAATGTCTAGGTAAATTCATTTACTAGACTGTCCAAATGGATTTTGATTTTTCGCCGAAAACTCTGTTCCGAAGATGAATCCGTTTTAGACTTGGTATTCGGCATCAAAGAGTTACTCCAAGCAGAAAATAATAGCCACCTCGAGACTTTTCTGCCTTCAAAAATTAGCTTGACCGACTTCTTTAATTTCTATTGCTCTAGAGAGTAAGCTCAATTATTGAGCCATAAAAAACTTAGCTGGTCTAGATCCTTTGACTTGACCAGGTGCGACTGGATCTCAAGCAGCTATATATGACAAAGTGATGCTTGAGTATTTCTTTGAGCATATATAAAGTGTCACTTTCTTAAGTTAGTTTTACTTTAAGAAGATACTAGGGATGAACTTGGATCCCATCATTTGGGCTCGAATGCCTAACAGTTACACCGGTATTGAGTACTCTATTACAGTGTATCTTACGTTGATGGTTATTTATTGATATGAATAGAGGTGAAGAAAAACAGAGGGGTNGATGGTTATTTATTGATATGAATAGAGGTGAAGAAAAACAGAGGGGTTTATAAGAGTTCAGAGCAGTTATAATCAGCTATGCATCCCTAGTGATGGTATGAAGATTGTTAGCAAAAGGTTTTTATCACCCGAAAGTCTTAGCCACTAACCAAACCTGGTCACAGTCACCATTTCACCAATTCCCTCAAAACGTTTTGTGAATTTTGACTTCAAAGAGATTATCAGTCCAATCTCATCGTTTTGTGTTTTTTTGCGGGTCCCTTTCAGTTCTTTTCCAGTATCTTACCGTCTCAATCTCTTTGGTACTGCACATAACCATCGGCCTCCATATCCTAACATACCCTTTTATCAGAGACACTTCCCAGTCCGACAAAATCCTCAAATTCACCATAATCTTGTGGTCTTATTCTGGTGCTTATCTTTCATCTCCTCCATGAAGTCCAAGAGGTACGTGTACTTATCTTCGACCAGTTGAGAATGGGTTGCGTAAACAACAGTAAGAAGAGCGAGAGTAAAGAGCGAGAGTTTCATATTGGTAGATGTAGAAGAGTGAGAGTGAGGTAGAGAATAGAAATCACAATATCTAGTTTGAAGAAAAACCATGCTTTTATACTTATGGTGGTGTCCAAGCCACCGGTACCTGGAAGTGTCACGTGTCTGAATGCTGGTACGCGAACAAGTATCGTCAATGAAGAACTGACGGTGTTACACGGACTGTTGTCGGTTCCTCCGAGTAA
>NKZN01001887.1:0-14066 GCA_002374485.1 Metschnikowia santaceciliae
CTACACTATACTACACTATACTACACTATACTACACTATACTACACTATACTACACTATACTACACTATACTACACTATACTACACTTGTCTTTACTCTCTGGAGTGATGGACCAAACCAGACATTCAATGCTGAGCTAGACAGAGTGTTCTACACATACTACATTGCTGTGTATAATGTTATGTTAGTATAATAGTATGTCCAGTTAGTATGAAGTATAGTGCAGTATGTGTAGTTAATATGGTATAGTGTAGTAGTATGAAGTATAATGGGTGTATAATACCCTTTAAATATACGTTCTACAGTAATCTACAGTATACAAAGCTACTAACCACACTGTAGTGGCTTCCACATTATACCATCTGCTCTGTATAATACGTTCTATAGTTACTTCTACGGTATATATCATCTACAGCTTATCCTACTGTATTTTCTACACTACCTAAACTACTACACTTATATACTAATTTTAGAGTCACATTGGTAGCGTATGCGTCAGAGATCACCTTCTCATATCCTCATACTCATATTGTTAGATTCACTATACGTACTATAAAGCCTCGCGGTCTAAACCTAACAATGGCCATTGTATAATGCCTTCTCCTCAGTCATCACTGTACGAGGTACCAGGATGGCCTGTGATGGGCTAGAACAATCACCACTCTATCACCGCTCAATTACTGCTGAAACACCGCTTTTGTTCAGAGAGTTTTTTCGCAGCCACGCTTTAAGGTGACTGGAGAGCCGTCTTTAAAAGTAGAACCCGTAGTGCTAGAAAGTGAGAGATTTTGACTACTCATTTTTATTAAAGGAGCAGTTTCTGTTGGTCAATTGAATGTTCTAGTTACATGGAAGTGCCTAGTGGAGGTATAAATCTTTACACCGCTATATTCTTGTCCATCAAGTAGTTTTATAGTAGACTAGAGTGGACAAGAATTAGTATAAAGTAGACTAGAGTGGACAAAAATTAGTATGGAGTAGTTTGTAGACTAGAAACGACTAGATTATACAATGGTACTACTTTGAGAATGGTCTACTGGCTTACACGTAGTAGATCTAGACCATGCTTCGGACATGGGAGACTGGCTCCACGATTAAACCTAGATCTTCCTGCATCCTCCTAGATCCTGCTAGATCTTCTTTGAACAATTTCTGAATGTGATTATACCGGTATTTTATGTGAAACTAAAGATCCCAGGACCCAGCTAGTTTCTGTTCCTTCTGAAATATTCAGTAAGAGAGCTATGAAAGGCCAGTTCTTAGTAGAAGTTGGTGGAAGTCTTGGAAGCCTGTGCAAGTCAGTAGAAGTCGGTAGTTATATTTGTGGCGTGAATTTTTCATATCATGCTTTGAAAGATTTGAGTTTCATTATTTGGTATTTTACTATTGGGATAGATGTTGATGTTTACAGTGTTTTTCAAAATGATTCAAACCAGTGCGACAAAATGATTTAAACCAGTGCGACAATGTTTCGTACCCCTTCGCACAATCTTTCAAACCAAATGGACAAGTTGTTGTATACAGGATAACAAGGAAACAGGGTTCAGTTCCGTCCGTTTTTCACCCTTGATTGGCACTGAAAAACTCCCAAATGTAGTACATATGAGGCAAACCTCCAGATTTAAGCTTTCAGTATACTGAATTCTAATAAAAGTTGGTGTGAAACATTACGCCATTTGGTTTGAACCATTTTGTCGCGTTGAAAAACACTGTAATTCCGTTTCCTTGTATGCAGTACACTGGTTTGTAGATTAGACAACGCATCTTCCGCAACTATAGTTGCACCACCAGGTGGACCATACATTAACCATGGTGTGATGTCCAGTGGACAGTTACTGAGGGACACCGTCCTCATAGTCTCGTCAAGGTATGTAAACACCCCTCAAGTGTTTAAGAAGATGTAGAGTTGTCAGTGTCCATTGAAGTATTGGTGGGTCTGGTCTTTGGAGACATTTTGGTATGCCCCAGACAGATGATATTTGATTCAGTTACTTAAAGGATGGATATGATCCAGACTCTCTTATATATGTGGGAGGTCTACCTTCACGGCACCAGGCAGTTGAAGTAACCATAGGTGCATATGAAGAACAGGTGCTTGTTACCGTGCTATCCTGCAGGCCATTGTGGATACTGAGCGCGTTCACCTTGTTGCCGTTTTTTAACAAACCAGTAACCTGCACATAGTACTTGACTGGTCTGCATACATTACACCTACGAAGTACCTTGACTCCGTATGTTGACAGAAACACTATATTGTTAGGAAGCTCTTTAATGGTGATGACATTATAATGAGTGTACATTGAGGATCAGTGTAGTCGGTGTACTATGGCAACAGTGCACTATATCTTCCACTATGTGTGTGGTACGTCAAGTCTAGCAGTACATTTTGTCGATGGCCTCAAAGGAGGAGTGAAGCTGTTTAGACTTTGCACCCGAGGTATTGTTATCCCCGTGGTGAGTAGGTCTAATTCTTTTTGTACATGGGTCAATTCCGTTCCCAGGCTTTTAATACAGTGTTTTTCAAAATGATTCAAACTAGCATGACAAAATGTTTCGAACCAAGAAGACAGAATGGGTCAAACCAAATGGCGTAATGCTTCACACCAACTTTTATTAGAGTTCAATATTCTGAAATCTTAAATCTGGGGGATTGCCTCTTATATACTACATTTGGGAGTCTTGCAGTACCAATCAAGGGTCAAAACGGCCGGAACTGAACTGGTTTCCTTCTGTTGAAAAACGGCGATTGAGAGAGCGCGCTCTGATATTTAGGGCTTTGAAAATATCAGGCAATCAGTTTCCCGAAACAATCAATTGTTGAAGACAATGGATTGAACAATAAAGGAAGAATCCCCAGATATATAAAATGGGGCGTGGCCCCATCGTGTCCCCATTTTATAATTAGATAATTCAATCAACATCAACTGCCGGAGACATACAAGATGCCTCCAAGAACCAGACCCACCAAAAGACCTTGTATGAATAATACTTACCGGACCTCCTAGTATTGCGACCGTCTATGCGGATCGAGCGGTATACAATCTAACCTTCTTATCCTGTATACAACAACTTGTCCATTTGGTTTGAAAGACTGTGCGAAGAGGTACGAAACTTTTTGTCGCGCTGGTTTGAATCATTTTGTCGCGGTGGTTTGAATCATTGTCGCGCTGGTCTGAATCGTTTCGAATAACACTGTACATACTGTATTATATCTGTTGCACTTTACCATAAATTTTCGCTTAAACTGAAACAGTTATTTCACTATTCTCCAATAGCTCTCTCAAGTGCGGAACTTCAATAATCATCTAAAGCACTTGTATTATCATCTATTCCTAAACTTATACCGGAGAAATCTTAAATACTCATGTATCTTCACTTGTCCGTTTCGATGACCTGATATAAGAACAAGCACATCTAAAAATCCGGTCTATGTTATAGCCAAACTCGGTAAGAGTTAGAAGAGAGCTAGAAAAGGCTTAACTCTAAAGCCATACAAGGATCAGCCCTAGAGCTAGATGAGGCTCAGCCCCAGCTTTGCCTCTCTTCAACAATAACCACTATAGTCTCATCTGTATGCACTCACACGAAATATGCAGTATAAAGAGATGTGCTGGTTTCTGTTAAACTTGCGGGACATCTGTACCTCATAATCACGTGCCTGTATGCACGTGAGCAACGTTCGGGTTCACGTGTCCTACCGGAACGTGAATAGAGGAGCATGCAAGTGTTAGACTTAATAATTGATGAATGTGCAGATAAGCACATTTCTAACACAAGGAGTAAGTTGTCGCTAGGAGGAAATTACCGCTAGGAGGATTATTTAATCCAACCTGCATATTGACTACTATGCAGGCCAAGATCACTGCGCCCCCAGGTTGAGTCTATAGGAATCTAACAAACGTTATCACTCCTCCGCAATTGCGAGTGTAAAGCGTTAAGTATCAACAGTTTCTCATGTCCAACAATATTCGCAATAGACTAACAATGTGTTCAATTCCGTACCCAATACCTAACTGTACAAAACTGACTCCTAGCTGGGATTTCCGAGAAGTTTATTAGTGGGTACAGTCCTAGAATCCTCTAGTGATAATTAGAGCTGGCTGTTTTTCTATATTTACCCTATGTATTTCAAGTAAGACCACTATTTAGGATGGTAATTCATATTAAAAGAGACACCAGAAGCTTTCTCTGAATCACACGCATTATCTATTAGTAGTAGTCTAGTATAATTAGTAGTCAGTAGTAGTATACTTTCGTCAAATAGTAGTTGAAATAGTAGTTTAGAATGGTTGGGTATTACTAGTTCAAGCAGTCTCTCAGTAATGGAATCACTTCTCACTTTGTTGGTTTTGTTAGAGATCCAAATCTGCAGCCGGGTAGTCTTCTATGTTGTCTTTCCAACTGTTTAGGATACAAAATCACTCACTTGAAAATATCTAACGCTTTCAAAAGTGTTCGGCGGATCCACTATAGTTAGTACCCATTGAGGTATTTTGAGCCTGCCATGTCCGATTCTGACAATGGTCGTTCATCCACACAGATACTGTTATCGTGATGAGTTTTACACCCACGTTCTCTCGTCGAAGGGATTAAGTATTTCAGATTCCTCCCTTGAATTCATCAACAAATGCACACATGTAGCTAAAGTATTAGGCGTAACAGCAAACGATTCTAGTATATGGGCACTTATGCACGAAATGGGTAGATAAGATTCCTATTATGGAAAATTATTGCAAAGTTTTGCTTGTGCTGACCGAATTGAATTATTATTAGTTGGACCATGTACATCACTCAGATTATGAGTCTCAACACCAACCATCAATACCCTACATCAGGACTTGGATATATGAATAAGCTATCGATCATAAACCTATCCATATATGAAGTGCATTTATGAGATCTGAAACTGTTGGTCCAGGTCACCTCTTGTTGAGAGCCTTAAATGGGTCTTAGGTACTGTTGCTGATCTTCAAATTGGCATGTGGAACTGACCAGTAGTCGTCCTGTACTCCCCCACAACTAGGCAACCAAGTTTTTTTTTTTTCAAACAAAAAACACAAGCTTGTGAATTGATCGTGCTTTTTAAAATGGACCCACTAATAAACAAGACTTTACTGGGATAGAATTCCTATGTTAGTGTTCTCTTAGTCTACAGATATGAATGCGCTACTATAAACTGAGGAAAGATACTAGGCTGGAAGTGGTTAGGACTTTATTCTAAACCTACAATTGAATAAACAAAAAACGATTAAACAAAAAAAAAAGGTATGAAAAACTAGATCAATTGTAACCATAGCAATACCTTTCGGCGGAGGACTCAAGCTGGTGGTGCCTGTGTACCCATCTTTGGGTAAAGTACACACCTTGCATCCTCAGACATGCTGCTGCTGCTGGTACTGGACTCTGGGCTCATACCTGGGGCTTAAATATTGGTACGGAACACATAGTTGAACAATCTTCTCCACAACGACTTGGGCTTTTCGGACGACTTGGTGTGGTCGGATTTGCATTGTCCAGCCTTAAACTTCTTTGGCTTGATAAGACGAGTGTCAGGCACAAGTGGTCTGGGCCCGTACCTTTTGGCTCTGGTTGCCCGAGGAATGGTTTTCTTCACCATCTGCACATCTTCCTTATTGGAGTATCTGGCCTGGGCCATGGAAACCTCATGGTCCTCCAAATTAATAACAACGTATGAGTAACGGAGGAAGCTGTCACCCAAAATAGCATGTGCAAATTCCGCTTTATTGTCTGTGGCTTCAACCCCCAAGTAACACTTATCATTATTTTCGTAAATCATCTCGCTCAATGGCACCCTGATCTTGATTCCAGAGAAGTCGTAAACCATATAGCCGGATTTCTCCAGGAATGCACAGTCCACCTGGTATAATCCTTCCTCTTTGGAGAAAGTACCTTGCAACAGAAGAACCAAGGCATTCAAGACATTGCGAGGCATTTTTTGCAAGGTGGTTCCTGAACTCAAAGAGGCCCCGATTGGCTCGTCCAAAATCGTAACGTTTTGAATATCACTTTCCAAGGAAATTCCATCAAGAGTAATAGCCATAACGTCACGGAAAATATAGTGCTGGTGGATATTGACAATAGGCACTGTTTTCAAGGAACCTTCGTATTTCTGGTGGTCAACTGCTCCAAAGAGAATCGAACCGGAGTCTGCTTCGGGCTTGTTTAAGAATATCGAGTACATCTGCTTCTTGATGATACCTTCATTTTTCAATTGCACTGGGAAGTTGTTATAAGAGTAGCCACGTTCTTTTACTGTCAGTTCACCGGCCATAAGACCAATACCCAAGATTCCTTCCATGCTCAGGGTCTGTTTAGCCACACCAAAACTCAACATGATTTCTGAGTTGGAAAATCCAACCTTATCCAAGCCCCAGTAACCTCTTGAATAAGTGTTGTCGTCAAACAGGAGGTAGAATTCAGGTGCAGTAGTATTTTTCTGGAATGTCTTGGATTTGGAACTGTCAAAAGATCCAAGCACCGTGCATATGGAATTGCCCTTAAACGTCAGTTCTTGATGGTGGTATTTTCCCTTAACATCGATGTCACAGACAGTGTTGCTGTCGATGACCCATAAATCAGAAGATCCCGTATCCACCAAAACAGTACACTTATCCTTATTGGAACCAATAAAAACGTCGGCCTGGTAATAGGCTTTGACGTTTTTCAACGAAAGCTGGGAGAAATAAGGATTTTTTTTCGACCGTTTTCCAAGGCCTGACTTCCCTAAAGGAGAAGCATTTTCGATGGAATCACCATGTAACACGCGGAAGTCCAATTTCAACCCTTTGTTATGGTTGGCAGGGGCCAATCCTGCGGCCGAAATCAAAGCCACGAATGATAAAGCTAAGAAGTAACAAGTTAACATTTCTGGAGATTTTTAAATGGAGCGGGATTACATTTTCTTTAAGTACTTCTTTTTTCACGGATGAATAGCAGTACAAAAAGTAGTCTTATCGCCCCATTTTGATGCACCTATAGTTTGGTGAGTAGAGTGGATTGCGAAGAATCGCGACATGGATACGCTTTGGGCCGAAGTTGCAAGCGGTGCGTGCAGGACAATAGAGATGACTTCAGGTGAAGCTTCGAGAACACGTGTTTCTGGGGAAACCAAGTTTATTGGCTTATTCTCGGTTCACTAGAAAGTCAAATTTTTTTCAAGGGTCCCTGGAATACCTGGTTATTGCCAATGTACCGATAAAGGTCCAATAACAAAACAGTCTAGTGTCTATGGGTGGATAGTCAGAAAAGCATCAAATACACTTGGATCTATGAGACCATAATACTGTTTGAGATTTTTTCGGGCGAATATTTTTTGACATATGGTACCCTAGTGGTGGACTATAAAGGCTCTCCTTATCCAAGTTAGTCTTGCCTTATTCAAGTTATGTGTCCTTATCCACAATAGTCGTTATGGTCCACACAACCATGGACCCTGAAAAGATTTTTGGTGTTGCATAGAATTATAAATGCAGTCACTATTGTTCATTATTGTTCTGGAGAGGCGCTTAAGCTTTTGTTAGGCTTGTTCTTTGTGGAATAGCTTCAAGCACTGACTCAAAAGACAATGACAAGCTAGTGCGCCCTATCTGGGAGCAGTCAGATGCACATTGTATCAGCCGATTTGAAATTTGAACTGAGTCAAGATCTGGATCTTTTGATTAAGCAATTATATCGTCTTCAGGGAAGGTCTATACAGAGTAGTTTGTCATGAAGGTTGCAATCCCAGACTCAATAAGTATTCCTGGGAGTTATCTAGAAGAAAAGAAATATTCCATAATGTGGATTCAAAAAGAAATAAAAAGCGATAAAGGAAACTCAAAGTGGTAAAAGAAATTAAAAATTGTAAATAGGATGTTATTGGTTGCTTTTGGTTGTTTTGATGGTGTTTTCGGCGGTTGCTGGTTCTTGTGGTATGTGCCGGTGTAGTAGGGTGGTTATCGCGGCTACACTTATCGCACGATTCCAGTGCGAAGCCACTACGAAGCCACTACGAAGCCACTACGAAGCCACTACGAAGCCACAGCGAGGCCACTCGCGCGAACAAATCAAACCTTATCGAGATACGCACCTGTTTTTTTCAAGGCGAACAAAAGAAACAAGCCTCAAAAAATCAACAAAAATCAAAGAATGAAAAAAAAATCCAAAAATCAAGAACTCAAGAAAAAGCTAATAAACACGAATCATGGAGAATAAAAAAGGTATGGAAGTAAAATGTGAAAGTCAAATTGTGACAGTGATTAGATCAAGTGTGGAATACATTTGTTCAAGGAAATCATGATATTGTGTGTTGTGAAACCTCCAACTCCATAGCAATGTTGTGAGGGGAAATTAGGAGATAATAAGAGGGGTGCGAATAAATTGAGGTAGACATGGGGTGCGAATACACATGGACTTGTGAGGGAATCTCAAAGACGCGCACTACAAGTTATCTGGAGACTGAGGCACTGAGTTCTTCTACTATAGTGCTACGTAAAGTGCCTAGTACTATGGAAGTAACATTATGCCCTCTATGGTGGTATACAAATACTACTGTGATCAAGCAGTGGAGTGGATTAATGGCGTAGTGGAGTGATACAGAGTAGTATATTATTTGAAGACACTATTTGAAGACTGACATGAACTCTATGCATCTTGAGCTAGTGAAGACCTAGTCCCATGGCTCTTCGAGGTTAGAGATAGTAGAATCACGTACTCAACTGAGACATACTAAGCTTGGTGAGATACTAAGCTAAGATTTTGACTGACCTACTAAACTAGCAGTATGAGTTTCTAGACAACCTTAAGCAAGAGACTGACATTTGATGACTCCAGAGTTCATTACACCCTACCAACAGAGACTACCAACAGAGACTACCAACAGAGACTACCAACAGAGACTACCAACAGAGACTACCAACAGAGACTACCAACAGAGATTACCAACAGAGACTACTGGGAGAATGTCACACGATGTAAATTTCTTACAATCAATGGTCTACTCTGTTATCACCCACTTACAGACGGTGAACAGACAAGATACGGGCTGGCTATGGCCTGCTGGATATAGGTTCCATATGGATATCACTTGGGATTGAAGGTTACTGAAGAAACACATCCACATTCTGGTCTTGGATTACCATTTACTGCCAACGAATCGATTACCCAATACTACTCCATACTCTGGCTCCACTCACTGAAGCCATAGACTCACTATTACCTGAACATACTTCCATTGGCCTACTTAGCAGTATACACCTGTAGACATTATCTACCAACTGTCTTCTACTAACTGTTTTCCACAACTCACAATCTACAAGATTACCTATTTTATAATTGAGACTATGCTGATCAACTGGTCAACTCCTGGAGATTGACCTTCTGAGGTTATGAGATCTTGCAAGGTACCTAGGCCCACACCTTTACCAATTAAAATTGTATTATAACATTAGTAGATTATTGTTGTTACGCCAGGTACTATGTTCATTCGCCGATTATTTCTCCAAGAAGGGATCTGAGGTAATTAATCCTTTTCGAGGAGGTGAAATGGCTGCAAAAACTCAGCACCATCACAATAGCTGAGGGTTGATACTGTTCCAATGGATTGTGACGGTCTTTGATTGGAATTGCTAGGATTAGATAGCGTAGGCTCAAATCTCCTCAAAAGGTAGAACACTACCGTGGATGTACCTATATTTTATACTAATATTTTACCTCAAAGCTGAATTTTTCTATAAAAATTTACTTCATATAATAAAATACCATAGATTCATATATTTAATTTAGTATCAGCACATAATCAGATAGATTCCCAATAAAAGAAGAATATCGAATAATTTGTTCCATTGTAAAGAAAGCCTTGAAGAAGCAGAACCGTCATCAAGGATGCTTTTCAATGCGTGATCGAAGGGATCATCCACCCTGTACTGTTACATAGAAGATCTATTCTCAGTCCAGTTAATCTGAGATACACTTTATGTAAGATCATAGCAGTAAGGAGATCGGATTAGATCATTCATGAAGGGGTGTAAAATCATGACCCCCAGTAGATCTGATCTGGGAAAATTCTCAGCAAGTCCAGCACACGTTCTACTCATATACAACTTCTACTTATATATGATGGCTTATATACAATTGCTTATATACAAATTCTACTTATACTCGATTCCCATTTATTTATGGAGAGGCAGGTAGAGATATCATCAAACTAATTCTTTTAAACCAAAAAGTGTTACTGTAAACGGTCACTGTAAGTCGTGGCACTGGCTGTTAATTTGTCGATCATTCGCAGTCATGAGCAGTCATTCGGACGATCAGTCTTTTTAGTGAGTGCGCCCTTGTCTAACAATTCGAAGATTGCATACATCTCGACTTTCGCACTATGGCCCCTTCCCACGGCAAACGTTAATCAACATTCGTTACCGTGCACATCCACATGCGCATGTACTTCCAGATCGCTGAATATGCCTGGTTTCTTTTTGTGGCTATGTAAGAAGCATAAAAGGAGGGGCAGATCCCTCCATCACTTCATTCTTTAGCAATGAAATCTACGCTCGTGAGAAACCTTCTTTTCGGAGCTTTGGCTGCTGCATACTCTCTTGATGGTTGCCGCTTTACAAATATTTTGAGAACAGGCTTTGATGCTACATTCTATGAGCTTCCACTTGGAAACGAGGATCTTATCAATGACCCGGATGAGTTTTTCAGAAGCTATTATAAAGAGCAAGGAGGTCAATTCACTACCGCCACCGGCGTGACTGTTGTATCGTTCAATGGTGGTGATTACGACCAAAACGTGCCCCAAATTGAAGAAATATATGGTCAGGAAATAACTGCCTCCAACTTCACGGTGGAGCTTTTGGGCTACTTCAAGGCTGAAGAGACTGGCACTTATGTTATCACTTTGGCCGCGGATGATGGGTTCGCTGCTTATATTGGAGGCATTGGAAGCTGTTGTGCTGACGTGCTGCAAAGTGTGACTTATGTGGCCCAGTTTAGCGGTATCAAACCTGACGATAGAGACGGAACTTATGCTACTAAAAGCATAGAAATCCCTTTGGAAGAGGGTTTTTACTACCCAATCAAGATTATTTATGTTAATCGCTTGACGCAGTGGATATTTTCGTCTAGGATCCAATATCCTTCAGGAAAACAAACTTCTATCTTTGACATGGTCTACCAAATTGATCCTAGCGCTGAACAATGTGAACATTTCACAACCACCGTTACCACGGGCGTTGGCGGTGGGTATCTCACCCCAGGCACTTATACTCCAACAGACTGTTCTGAAGTGGAAACTTGTACCGTTGTTGCAGTCACTGCTAATACAGCAGTCACATATGCTCCAGAACCTTCAGACCTAGATTCTTCACATCCAGAACCTTCAGAACCGGATATTTCAGAATCCGAAGCTTCAGAAACAAACTCTTCAGAAACAGAATCTTCCGAACTAGCTACATCTTCAGATAAAGTCACGACTACTATAACCACCGCCACCAATAGCGAGTGCTCAACATCAGGTACGTATACTCCAAGTGACTGTTCCGAGGCTGAAATGTGCACCGTTGCTGTTGTTAGACCAGATCAGGGTACTGGTAACTTGAAAATTGGACCCCCAGATGTCACTGATACTGCCACATCAATGATCACATCTGTTGTGTCCGGTTCAACGGTTGTCATTCCTTGCCCTCCTGACGAAACTCAAATACCAGAAAACCCATATGTCACTGAAACAGTTACCTCCATGATAACAACTGTTGTGTCTGGATCTACTGTTACGATTCCCAGCAGTAGCTGCACTGGTACAGGTGACAAGCTCAAGGGTAACTTTGAAAATGGTAGTCCTGTCAAAGCATCTGACCCTGTTAACGAACCACCTGTTGAAGATCTAGATGTCACAGAAACGGTTACCTCCATGATAACTACTGTTGTGTCTGGTTCAACGGTTGTCATTCCTTGTCCTCCTGACGAAACTCAAATACCAAAAAACCCAGATGTCACTGAAACAGTTACCTCCATGATAACAACTGTTGTGTCTGGATCTACTGTTACGATTCCCTGCAGTAGCTGCACAGGTACAGGTGACAAGCTCAAAGGTAACTCTGGAAATGGTAGTCCTGGTAAGGGATCAGACCTTGGTAACAAACCTCCTGTTCCTGGTGATGCAGGTTCTGATCTTGGTCCCAACCCTGGTGATGGACCTTCTGAAAAGGGTTCTGGCTCTGGAAAAAGACCTGCTGGTAATGACCTTAATGCTGGTAATGGTCCTAATGCTGGTAAAGGATCCAACTCAGGAAGTTCTGGCAATGCCGTGGTTCCTGTTGGTAACAATCCTGAGGCCTCTACCTATGACGGTAGCTCTGCTTCCAAACAGCCATTTGTTTTATCGATCTTGCTCATGGCAATAGCGTACGTTTTCTAAAACTATAAACGTTCTTTCCACTTCCATGTGAACATTTGATTTTGTGTGGATATTAATACATCTATTTCGTTGACCACATTTACTCGAAAAGATCTAAAGGACTGAGCTGCAACTTCGAGCCCACTAGTCTCTTTTAATGACCCATTCCGTTTCAACACAGTCGAAGAGGTACCTGGTTCTTCCAAAGTTTATGTTTGGTCAAGTGTTGGCTCAAACTGCTCTTATTTGATTTACCCTAAACACCACGTTACAGTAAGAAACCAACTAATGAGTATAAGGTCGATCTGCGCTGTTATTTGTATCAAAATACTAGTTCATATTAAGTTTATAAAATGTAAAATCATCCAATACTATAACAGATTAAGGGACTGAGCCTTTCAACTTATGTTTTAGTATATGTATTGATATACAGGGATATGTAAGTTGTACCTTACAAGACCAAAGTATTTAGACGGTGCGAGACGGGTGAAGAGTTTTTGCTGTTTGGAATTGTTGTATACACTTCCATAATCTGGAATAGTTATCACGTTAAGTTTCAACAAGCGTCCTCCCTTTTGGTACTTCAGTAACCATTTCTGTAGATTCCATTCTTTCTATGCATATATTGAACTAGGATGTCCTTGACTTGTTGTTCCAGTTGATACCGTTCAAGTCTGAGCGGGACCCCCTCTATATATAGTCAGGTCTGGGACTCCAGCCCTAACCCACTCGGCCCATTGTCTTCTCCAGAACAATGGCCAATATTGGACAAGTGTTAGACAAGTGTCCTCGAGTGGTCCCACTGCCAACGTGTCTCTCTCGAGGACAATACCAATCATTGTTTCATCTGTATACAGGAACAGTGACAGGAACATGCAGTACCCGCAGGTGAACTTGTTCCTCAAGTTTTCAACATAACATTTGTAGCTGAACTAGAGGGACATCTGTACCTCATATGATCATGTGCCTTCTAGCACGTGAGCAACGTTCAGGTTCACGTATCCTATCGGCACATGAATGAAGGTGCATTCAAGTGTTGGAGTTAACACTTGATGCATGAGCAGATGAGAACATTTCTAACATTAGGAAGAAATTGTCGCTAGGAGGATTATTTAAGCCAACCTGCATATTGGCGGGTATGAAGGCCACTATGGCTTGGCCTATAAGAAGGCTTAATCCGCTTCATTGAGACGGGGCTGAAAAGTAAATATGTCTTGGGGCCTCAGTTTAAGTATATAGGAATCTAGCAAACGTTGTCACCGCTCCCACAATTGCAGGCGTAAAGCATTAAGTGCAACAGATACTTTTGTTTATATGCACTCCTTTGCATTATCCGTGCTTTCTACAGTCACTTGTATATCTTATACATATTTTTAAAATGGTATTGGAGCAGGATTACTGAAATTAATAGATATTTATTGAATTATATCCAAAAATAAGTTTCAATGGGTGGATTATGGTGGGGTATTTGTGGGGCTCCCGGAATTGGACAACGAGTACGTTAGAAACACCCGTACACCCGGGTACCTCAGCAGAATAAGGCCCAATGTAAAGCACCCTTTTCTGGCAATATATATATATCAAAGTAGTTTAGTGAAATGCTAGAATTCCGGAGACTAAAGCTTTTTTTTCTGAGTACAAATCCATGAATGGTTGCGTTGTGAAGGTG
>NKZN01001891.1:0-22339 GCA_002374485.1 Metschnikowia santaceciliae
TCATCTTGCATGAAGCCTTCATACTCATGAGTGGTATGGTTTGAGACTAAGCCTAAGCTAAGCCTCGCTAGAGAATCCACCGACACTAAATACTCAATTCTAGTGCTCGTAGGATTTTTCCTAACAAAAGTGTTACACATGGAATCGACTCAACTGAGTACCCATGATAGTCACGCCTAGCGCTTAAATTGGCCGTGTCCAATTTCAGTCGCGACCGTCGGAGGTCAGTCGACGGCCAACAAAGAATTATAAATGGGCAACATCCCCCAACATCGAAGAAGGAGGAACTCCACTACCCAATCTTAGATACTTATAGTCTAATGCAGTTATCATTAATTAACTGAAATTACCCATAACGCTGATCGGGCGAGCTCCTACTAATAGTAGCCGTTCAGAATACACAGTCATCGTTAGGTCACCGTTCCTGGAAGATCCGATTAACTTAGAAGCCCGTTGGAGGCTTATAACCCTTGCGAATACAGGTTAGAGCCTCAGGTCGCATATTAATTCTAACAGAAAGAGATGAGGAACCTTGTGATGGAACGGAATACCCATCCATAATTGGCAAACTATTATTTGCTGCCAAAACTGTTCGTTTTGATATCAACTTCATCGTGCTGGAACTTTCCAGATACCTTACAAATCCGTTGAAAACACATTTGGCAGCTACCAAGAGGGTACTTCGATACCTCAAAGGAATGACGGTTGGACTCATTTACGAGTCTAAACCATTTCGGCATCGTGTCACATATTCTGACGCAAGCTTTGCTTCGGCACCTGATGAAGGATATCGATCGATCACAGGCTACATGATAATGTTTGGTGGATCGCCAGTACTGTGGAAATCCAAGTTACAGAAAACAGTGGCTGTGTCTACGCTCAATTCAGAAATGATGCAATTCATACAACAATGTTTGAAGCAATTTGGGTCCAGAATTTGTTAGAAGAAATTGAATCTTACTACACAATTCAATTACTATCTGATAGTAAATCGGGCATCAAGACGGTGAAGGGTTCCAAGAATTACGAAGGATCAAAGCATATCATGGTAAAAGTATCCTCCGTGAGAGATTTTATTATAGAACTCAAAGCGACAGACAAGTGGGGCTTGCTTTAGGCCATATAAGGATTTGTTGAGTTTCAAGACACAGGAATCTGAGCTACTTCAAGAGCCGAGATTGCTGCGGAACAACTCCTTAGCGATCATTGAGGCACTCACCGCAGTTCGTCCTAGTACTCCGTATATGAAGACTGAGTAGGCGGTTGATTAGGAGGCTGATTAGGAGGTTGATTAGGAGGCTGATTAGGGGGCTGACTTGAAGCCTGACTAGGAGGCTGATTAGAAGCCTGATTAGAAGCCTGACTAAAAGCCTGATTAGGAGCCTGACTAGAAGCCTGATTAGGAGCCTGAGTAACAGTGGCCATTGTCTCAGACAGAGAGGTTTCATAATATCCCCATAGGTAAATCCCTACCTATGGTGGGTCTGACATACAGTATTAGTACTGATCTTAAGAACAGTATTAAGAACAGTATTAACAGTTTTAGTACAGTATCCATTGAATGGGTACGTGAGCTCAATCTCTGTATGGTAGATTACCACCATAAGTACCACCATAAGAAATCTGACACAGTACTTAAACAGATACTAAGAACAGCATTGGTACAGAGATTAGTACAGAGATTAGTACAGATACCAAGAACAGACAGTGTTAGATTCACCATAGGTAGAGCCCTGTCTATGAAGGTATTATGAAGCCCCTCTGTCTGATTGTTACAATGGCCAGGCCATCATAGTACGTCGTACAATGATGGGTGTGATACTGAGTTTGCAGCCATCATAGTGGAGTCTGCAGTGGTCGTCATGGTGGAGTCTGAAACGGCAACATAGTACTTCGTACAATGATGGCTATGATGGCTATGATGGCTACCATTGTTCTAGTGGAGAGTTTTTCAAGGCCACGTTTCTCTCAAAGTTATTTAAGCCGTTTTGGTTCCTCTCTTCGAGGATTCATCAACCAACATAGTTTTAGTTAGGCATAAATGTATCAAAGAACATAACAATAGCATAAAGAAGACTGTATAGTGGAATAAAGCGTAGTTTAGTATAGTATACTGTAGTATAGTTGGTTCAATTGGTTCAATAGATGTTTAATTGATTTGCTCAACTGTCTGTCCAATGGTTCAGCTGTCTGTTCAATGGGTAGTTTTTAGCGAGTGAAGTCCATTGAGATTTTCATATCCGCCAAGTACACGAACAATTGTAGTAGCCCGTTGGTACTCTTATAATGTCATAGCCAGTGATATATGTTGGAACTGCCGGAAATGGAATTGCTGGAGATGGAATTGCTGGAGATGGAACTGCAGGAAAGGGAATTGCTGGAGATGGAACTGCAGGAAAGGGAACTGCTGGAGATGGAACTGCAGGAAAGGGAATTGCAGGAAATGGAACTGCAGGAAAGGCATCGATATGTCTCGTATGGGTTTAACAATAGCACACTTCATATAAACGAGACCTGCATATAACTGAGACAATAGGGATAACTGAATTACGGGTTTGTAGTAAAAGTATGACAGGTTAAACTGAGCATGCAGGACCTGGCCACCCTTTAAACGGCATTCCCCGGGAATTCGGTGACAATAGACAATAAACAATAGTGATAAACCCGAAGTGTCAACAGACAATAATAATAGTTCAAGACCCAAAGTAGCTTGTGATTATGTAATCGGCTTAGTATGAGACCTGGTGTTCGGACATTTCATGCATACAGGTACCGAATAAAAGTGAACGAAGATAAGTAAATGCAACTGTTATGCTTTTATATGCTTGGCTCGTTTTAAAAAAAAGAAACTGTTTATGGGATGGTCGAAGAATTATAGGTGAGGAAGAACTTAAATTATGGGGGGGAACCTGCATATGGATAGGGAACCTGCATAAAATGACCATAACCCAGCATGAACGCCCCCCATCACATGCAGGAATACAAAAGAATTGCAGCATTGAAGTATTGGAGCCAAAAGTATAAGAACTCCCCCCATCTTCGTAGATTTTTCCCCAGATTTTTCCCCAGATTTTTCCCTAGCTTTTTCCCTAGTTTTTCCTAGTTTTTTCCTAGAGGCGTGGATAAATGTCCTTAGCGAAAGGAGCCAAAAATTTCATCAAACATCTAGAAAACCCCTATGCTTTATTCACTCTTGCTCTTGCAATTGATAGCCTTCGTACCGTTGCTGGGTGCCCTAGTGTTACCTGGGCGGGTAGAAAGAGGTTCCCAGAACGTTGCGATTTTGACCAGCAACTTGGTCAGGGACTCGATCAGTGACTTGACCAGCAACTTGACAAGCGACGTGACCAGTGACTTGACCAGTGACTTGACCAGTGGCCCGATTATTGACCCGAATGAGCCCAGTGTGACCGCTGCAACCATCACCTTCCCAGATGAGGTCAAAAAGCTTCCTGTGCCGTCATGGCTCAATAGCTGGGAAGACGCCGAATTCGACACGCTCCAAAATGGTTTTGACACGCCCTTGGGCGACGATAAAGAGGATGTAAAGCTTAGAGCTGCATACTGGTTGATGTCAATGACTGGAGGGAACTGGTTAAGTAGCAAGAATAATGAAACCGTTAAGAGATCGTTGGACTCTGAATTGGACGACGCTGCATTGAAGTATTTGGAGACTGGTGACCAAGAGGTATTAAGACAAAAGCTATTTGATTATGGGCTCATCAACTGGCTGGCTAATACAACCATAATAACTGGTTATGAAGATCAAGAGGTTGTTAGAAGTGAATCGGTAGCGGATCTACAGCTGTGACGGATTTATGCTGTGGCAACATATACTTGGATCTGTTTAGTGCTTACAAAATAAAGTGCCTGGATCATGCAACTGGTTGACTTTGGGCTGGTTGGCATTTGGGTCATCTGTATGCCATAACTGGGAAACACTGGGTGTGTTTTTTGGAATGGCCTGAAATCCAAATTACGTGACTGCCCAAATTTATCAAGTGCAAGGGAAGACGCCGTCTAACAGTGATATTGTCTACAGTCTGTCTTTGTCTACAGTTTGCCTACTTGTCTACAGCTTGTCCACAGTTTATATGTAAGGTGACTTTGACGAGAAAGGAAGCATGATTAGAGGAGAATCCAGCCAAGAGATCTAAGCTGTGTTAGAAACCGAGTATGCCAATAAGAGGGAATAAAAGACCAAAAAAACCAAAAAGAAAATCGACAAAAAAAATCAACAAAAAAAATACAGCAAAAAAATACAATAGACGGTTGAGTCTAGTATCATAGTTTATAGTTTATAGTTTATGTTATGTTCTTTAATACATTTATGCCTAACTAAAACTAAGTTCGTTGATGAATCCTCAAAGAGAGGAACCGAAACGGCTTAAATAACTTTGAGAGAAACGTAGCATCAAAAAACTCTCCACCAGAACAATGGTAAGGATTGTTCCAGAATAGCCGAAAGGACCATCATAGTACTTCATACAACGATGGTCGTGACACGGCGTTTGCAATTCCCATTGTAACAATCGGACTGAGAGGCTTCGTAATACCTTCATAGGCAGGGCCCTGCCTATGGTGGATCTAACATCCCCCTCAGCTTCGATGTCGGAGTACTTTGAACATTAGAAGGCTATGCCTTTGAAACATCCCCCACAAACCTGGACTGTCGTTCAGTTAATCAGGGAGCGGGTTGTAGTATAGAAAGTGAGAGTTCAGGCCAAGTGCGTTTGTAAAGACCGGTCGAACTGTTTGATAGAGAGAGGTCAACTTGCAGGGTGCCTGTGGGATAGAGAATAACAGCAAGCGGCGGCTAAACTTAAGAGTAAGAAAGTCCACCAGAGCGAAAGACGTTGGTATTTGTTTCGTGGTTTCGGGTTTCGGTTTTCGGACGGAAACTTGGGACGATTCAGGGTCGATACGTCTTCGTGACAAGCTGTCTGACGGAGTAGTCAGGTTCACTAAAAGGCTCAGTTGAGTGGGGTAGCTAAGTGTAGACAGTTGTATCTGTCATAATTTCTCTCGAAGCCAAAGAATTTCGGTCTTCTAATCGCTTACCGGTCCGCAGGTTCTTGCCGTGAGTACAGTTAGAATCCGCGGTTCTCTGTATAGGTCGAAGGACAAGGTGAGTTGGACGGTTTCGAGTGTGCGAGTGAGCCGTAGGCGTGAGAGTGGGGTCATTAGTCCCGTTGGGTTCCGAGCGTCCACTTGGTAGGCATGATGGTTGATGTTTAGGCCAGGACTCCTCCCCGGAGCCAGTTGAAGCACCCTTCAGGTCGTGACCTAAGGTGTGAGAAGTGAAAGGCGGGGTGATGGACGTAGCTGGGTCGGAAACTGAATTTTCAACTGCGGCACTGTATGGTTCCGTGGAATAATGGTGGTCTGCAGGTTTTGGGAAGAATTCAAGTGGGGTCACTAAAGTGGGTGGTGGAAACAAAGCAGCAGATTTGGGATCTCTGTAGGCGGAAGAATGGTTCGTGGCAGTCGTCAGTTTGGTAGAAAATGCGCTTGTGCCGCCTGGGTGGTGTGATGTTTTCGAGGTTACTCTGGATCTGTCAAGATTCTGGAAGAACGTTTAGTAGGTAGGATGAGCTTCGTAGCAAGGTCTGAGGATCTGTGCAACAGTAGGTTTGGATAAAGCGCCCGAACTAAGGAGAAATTCGAGGGCCTGACAGAAGGAAGGTTCAAGGTAAGGTAAACAATCAAGTTGTCTGAGGGTACATAGAACGTCTTGATAAGAACGTGCGGGTTTCACGAGGCATAATCCTTGTATCCTGTTGGTATTAGCCAGCTGTAAAAATTCTTTTTCGGTTAATGCAAGAGAAGAAACCAAGAGAAGAAAGCGGAGTCGGATTGAATAGCGCTAAACGTAGCGGAGGAGAGTGCAAATTTGTTTGCGAGCGACCAGCCAGCACATGTATGCCGGCTTTAGTGAGAGTTCGGTGAAGAGCGGGACCGTTGAAAGGACGTAAGCGTATTTGTGGGACTAAGCTAGCAATGAGGGTCTGACCAGTTAGGAAATCGTGTGCCAGAAGCTCATAGTTGGATAGCAGAACGTGTGGAGGACGGTCAGGGTGTGGAACGGGATCAATGGGCGCAAGGTGGTCGGTGGTAGCTGTAAGGCGGACTGTAGCTGTAAGGCCGATGGAAGCTAAGAAAATCGACTTAGCTATGGGATCGGGACTAGTGGTGGCGGCGGGGTAAGCGTAAAGACCGGATGTGGAGCGGGAATCAGTTTCTGAGAAAGGGGTGTGGGCAGAAATTGCAGCCAAAATGTAGCGTGCGACAGCGTACGTCGAGGAGTAAACCGTGGGAAGAAGAGCGCAGAAAAATCCAGCGAGAGCGAACAATGTTCGGATGATACACCATACTAGGAAGAGGTAAAGCCAGATGTGGAAAGCGCTTTCAATTGGTGAGTTGGCGACGAGAGGGGTTGTGGTTGATGCGACGAATGTTGACTGGGGAAGACGGAGACCTTCTAAGGATGGCAATGGGTTCCACGGCTCCGGTTGACATAGTAAGAGTTAAGTGGTGAATAGCCATGAAAAGAGCCATGAGAAGAGCCATGAGAAGAGCCATGACAAGAGCCATGACAAATGCCATGACAAGAGCCATGACAAATGCCATGACAAGAGCCATGACAAATGCCATGACAAGAGCCATGACAAGAGCCATGAGAAGAGCCATGAGAAGAGCCATGAGAAGAGCCATGACAAGAGCCATGACAAATGCCATGACAAATGCCAATCCGTAATAAATGAAAGCGCCCAAAGAATAGTCTTCGACAAGAGTAAGACGGTTGGTTACGACCGGGGTTATGGTTGATACAACGAATGAGGAATTAATGGTTGGGGCAAATCCTGAAGTGATGAGTGCTGGATCACCAAGTCCGCGGAAGGGCCGTGGAGCGACATGGTACGAAACGGTGAGAGAATCGTATGCCGCAAGGCCAAGCGAAAGAACATAGTTTTAGTTAGCATAAATGTATTAAAGAGCCTAACAGTATATAAGATAGTATAGTATAAGATAGTACAGTATAAGGGGTAGTCTCAACTTTTCTTAGGCAGACAAGATAAGAAACCAGTCGTTATCTGTTTCGTCAATGAAGTCCAATAAGTCAGATGATTACGAGCCATACGACACGACACTGCGTTGGCGAGGTGGTGGACTTGGGATAAACAACTCATCATCTCTCTCGCTCTCTTATCGCAAGTTCAACAGCATAGACCTCTTGCTACGCCCTACGCAGATCCTACCCACACCAAACCTCTTCCGCCTTGGGCGAAAGGTTCCAACAGATTCTAGATGAAAAGCTCAATACATCCAATCTTTCGCTAATGTCCAACAATCCGGAATTTTCGGAGTTTTCGGAGCTTTTGGAGCTTTCGGAGCTTTTGGAGCTTTTGGAGCTTTTGGAGTTTTCGGAGTTTTCGGCTTTCGGAGCTTTCGGAGTTTTTGGAGCATTCGGAGCATTTGGAGCATTTGGAGTTTTCAGACCTTTCGGAGCATTCGGAGCATTCGGAGCATTCGGAGCATTCGGAGCATTCGGAGCATTCGGAGCTTTCGGAATTTTTGGAGCTTTTGGAGCTTTCGGAGTTTTCGGCATTCGGAGCTTTCGGAGCTTTCGGAGTTTTCGGAGCATTCGGAATTTTTGGAGCATTCGGAGCATTCGGAGCATTCGGAGCTTTCGGAGTTTTCAGACCTTTCGGAGCATTCGGAGTTTTCAGACCTTTCGGAGTTTTCAGACCTTTCGGAGCTTTCAGACCTTTCGGAGCTTTCCTAGGCTTACAAATCTAATGGTTCTTTGAAAGATGAGAAGATCACCGATTCAGCCGATCAAAGGCGCTCGAGCACAAATACTAGAGTGAAATTGAACTGGTCAAAAGTCAAAGCAATTAACAGAATGGCGGCAAAATTCAGCTTGACATCCCATGGAGTGAATCTGAAAAGGAGCGTCTACTGGAGAGCATCACGCAAGAGCTATTTGGGTGTTTCTGGGGGGGGGGCAACCGAGAGGCATGTTTGTTTGAATCTCATGAAGACATTGGAGAATTGAACATTTCAAGTGTGGCGTAACAATACTAAAATAGTGAAACTCGTATATGATAAGATGTTCAAGAATGGTATGTTGAGAAAATATACCCAAGTGGTGTTCTAATACGTACAGAGGAGCTTATAGCAGGTGTACCGTTTCGGGACAGAGAGGAATTTGGCAGATTTGCTTACGAAAGGATTGGAAAGACCACAGCATGAAATGTTGACCCCCAGCATCTAAAAAAGATCATTGAGGATCAGATAAAAGGTGTTTCATCTGAGGGGGAGTGTTGAACGTGTGAGATACACATTACCTGCAGTACAGAAAGCAAGGAGTCAGGTTTGACTTAAGACAATGGATTAGCAAGCTAGGTACAGGAATGAGGAGTTCAAGGTGAAAAGGTTTTATAGGTGAGATTCCGTTCTTGGTGGAGCGGTATCACGGTGGAGCGGTATCACGGACTTACGGGTACAGAACACTAGCATAAATTATGGGCCTAAGAATACCAAAAGTCCAACATACACAACCTAACAAGACGTTGTATACAGGATATTAAGGAAACCAGTTCAATTTCACTCTGTTTTTCACTCCATTTTCACTCCATTTTCACTCTGATTTTCACTTTGATTTTCACTTTGTTTTTCACTCTGTTTTTCACTCTGTTTTTCACTCTGTTTTTCACTCTGTTTTTCACTCTGTTTTTCACTCTGTTTTTCACCCCGTTTTCACCCCGTTTTCACCCCGGTTTTAACTCCATTTTCACTCCATTTTCACCCCGGTTTTAACTCCATTTTCACTCCATCTTCACCCTTGATTGGTACTGCAAGACTTCTGTCCCAGATGCAGTACAGTACATATGAGGCAATCGTCCAGATTTAAGATTTTAGAATATTGAATTCTAATAAAAGTTGGTGTGAAACATTACGCCATTCCATTTGGTTTGAAAGGAGGTGCCAAGGGATACGAAATATTTTGAAATATTGGTTTGTTTATTTTTGCTAGTGTGGTTTGTTGAGCGTTATAGTAAACCCTGTCGTAGCTAGGAACAGTTATGTCATTGTTGGCCAATAATTGCAACAACTTTGGGACTGTAGTAGTCATTGTTGGCCAATAATTCCAACAACTTTGGGACTGTAGTGTCATTGTTGATTCTTGAGAAGTTTTAGTGTAGTGATCAGTGGTAGAAGGTCCGTAGTATTCTGGTCTATGATGATACCGCTCAACCAAGAGCGGCATCCTCTCTATATATAGTCAGTCCCGGGGACTCCCCCATGCGAAACCGGTGTCTCGTAAATGACTGTGCACGATGAGTGTACGTCCACGTCGTGAACATATCCCTGTTTCATCTGCACCATGTATCTCTGAAACCTGTGGGATCACTCCACCGCATCTAAACCCGAAGTGTTGCCGTTGACCTGCAGGCCACATGCTTCACAGTTGCCCGCACTTATAGGTTGACACACGTCACTGTTGAGCTTTACCATCTACTAACGCAGAAAATGGAGCGGTTATTCTTATCTGTATCTGAACTACACAAAGAACTCTCATAGATACAGCGTCGTCCTCTTTCTCTGTATCGGTACCGCCCGCTCCCTTTTTCCCGCGACGTCCTCCACTCATCGCACACTGCAAATCACTGTTTCATCTGGCCGGCTTACATGCAGTCACATGGATCCTATGTCACATATCCCACAAGTTCAACATGTCGCACTGGTTTGAATAGCTTTGAAAACCACTGCAAAACTCAACAAATGCAATTTCACGTGAATATGCAAGGTTGATACGCAGGCTAGCGTTTGTGGGGTCATTCCCTTATGGTTTTCACTGATTCTTTTTTAATTTTTTTTTTTTTGTTGAACTAGTTGGTTTAAATATGTTATTCAATTTGTTTGGTTGAATTTGTTTGGTTGAATGTGATTGGTTGAATGTGATTGGTTGAATGTAATTGGTTGAATGTAATTGGTTGATTTTGATTGGTTGATTTGGATCGGTTGATTTTGATTGGTTTGATTTATTTTGTTCAATTCCATTTTTTTAAAAACTCTATTTTGCATTGTTTGGTTGCATTGTTTGGTTGTATTGTTTGGCTGTATTGTTTGGTTGAATATTTTGGTTGAATGGTTTAGTGGAATTATTCTGCTTGCCTGTGATGTTTCGTTTCTTGGTGGGGAAGGGGGGGGGGTTTAAAGGTTAAAATAAGCCGTAAGTCCCAAGTCCCAAGTCCCATTTCATTTCCACCTTGCCATAATTATAAGCCAAAATGAACAAACAACGAACTGTCATATTTCTTCTGTTGCATGCCATGCTTTTCGCAACTTCAGTTCACGCAAATTTCAACGTGCTCGTGGCTGAAGTCGATGGTGTATTCCACCCACTCTCTCTCGCCGGAGAAAACAATGCTGATCCACCTATTGATCCTAACCAGTTTATATGGGCAAACCCTTTGGGCTTTCCAGCCCGAATTAAAATGCTGGGAGACTTGTTAAGAACTAGTTCGCCTGGGGGTGAAGAGCATGTGAAATTATCGGAAAAAGGGTTGGTTGCTTCAAATGACGAAAAAGATCAGACTAAATTCATATTTGATGAAGCCGAAACCTTGAGCAATCACGTATTGCTTTCCTGCCCAAATGATAGATATCATACTTTGCAAACTCAGGAAATAGTCAACACCGCCAAGCTAGCGAGTTGTAAAAAAACAACCCTCCATTACTTGCCTTTTGCCCCTGAAACTGGGAATATTGCTTTGCCTAATTATCACACAAAGACTTCGTTATCGTTACCTGAAAAAGCTTCGTTGGCCTTGTTCACCAATACCAATAGCCGCTGGAACCCACTCACCGTCGACTTCAATGGTCAGGATAAAGCACAGCTTCCATTTATTTATGGCAGCACCACCCAAAAGCCAATCGAGTTCCATTTCCAAAATGGTCAACTTGTTAGCTCCTTTGAACAGGTACCGGGGTTCGCTTGTTTTGAACTGTCATCGGTTTACTTCAGTAGCAAAGAATGTTCTGAAGAAACATCTTATATATCCTATTCTAAGCTTAAGAATAAGAATTTTCGTGTGTGCAGTAGCGACATTGAGAACTACTGCCAAGTTGCGGAGGTCCAACCCTTTTACTTAAGGAGAGTCGCTGATACTGCCATTACGGACAAGGAAATTGAAATACCAGGCACAGATCTTAAGTCCCAAAATGATGATAATAAGCCATCCCAACACCCTTTGCAATTTCCTAAAACGTTAATGGTCTTTGCGGTGAAAAATGGTGACTTCTTTATTCCACTTAGCTACAAAGCACATGTGACAGGTGCAAGTATGTTTAACTATGGAAAAATCAAAAACCCTCCGAGATTCAAATATCGGACTGGCATTGCCACCACCAAAGATACCAATACCCCTGGAAGCGTGCAAATCAGTGATGTTGGTATTCGTTTTGGTGCTGTTCTGGAGAAAACCAAGTTTACGTTTGACGCGGAAGGCAAGGTGAATCATGAATTTTACTCATGTCAAGATTCAGACAAGTCTTCTCTTGATTTGCTTACCAAAGAGCCACGAGAAGAGTATTTCGATTGCAGACCTGAAACAGTCTACTTCTTGCCTTATGCCGAAGTAATGGGGACCCTGGAGAATGGTTTTCAAAATCAGGGATCTGATGGAGTCGCAATGGCCCAGAATGAAGGCACAGCGGAGATCCCAGCAGGTTCCAATCCATCTGAGATTGATGAATTTGAGATTGATGAACTTGAGATTGATGAACCTGAGAATGATGAACCTGAGATTGATGAACCTGAGATTGATGAACCTCAGATTGATGAACCTGAGATTGATGAACCTGAGATTGATGAACCTGAGATTGATGAACCTCAGATTGATGAACCTGAGATTGATGAACCTATGCGTGATACATCTAAGGTCTCTCCACCTATGGAATTGTTATCGGTGAACAATAACAATCACTCACAGAATACTCCAAAAGGAAACACTTTAAATGGGCAACATGACGGTGACCAAGAGAATCATGATCCTTCAGGTTCTTCTTCAGGCTCTAATCCTGGCTCTGGTTCAGGTTCTTCTTCAGGCTCTAATCCAGGCTCTAATCCAGGCTCTAATCCAGGCTCTAATCCTGGCTCTGATTCAGACTCTGATTCGGGGTCCAAAAAAGAGTCCACAGAAAAGTCTAACGTGCCTGAAGTTACCTCCAAAAAAGAGTCTCAAGAAGAGTCTGAAAACTCAGGTGATTCTCAAGAGCATGAGGGACACCCTACAACTGCGAAAACAGATGTTGATTCTACGAATCCAGCCACCGAGGGTAATAAAAAGACTGTGACTGTCAATGGAAAGACAGAGCACCAGCCCGAAGTCAAAATGGATACCGAGAAACAATCTGAGGATAGAAGGGGTGAAAGTGTGAATACCAAGACAGCTGAAGAGAATAAAGATAAGAATGCGAATGTCCCCAAACCTGCCGTGGATAAAGTTCAGAATCTCGAAGCTAAAACTGTGAAACCTGTGGATCAACCTCAGGCAGCTGGGTCTGAAACTAAGGAAAAGCTGAACGATGGTATGGCTTCTGTGTCTCCGGTAAGAGTCCCCAAGGTATCTAGGAATGACACTGGCATTCCCAGTCCAAAGGCCATAGTTTCAGGAACCAACAGTGAAACGTCTGGAATGGAGGTGGGAACTTTAGAGTCCAACACCAAGGTTTTACAGCCCAAGGAAGAAAAGTCTGGATCCACCGGTGGCCCGAATTCAAAACCAGAAATCTCGGAATCCAATTTGGAATCTTCTGAATCTGTGAAGGTGTCTTCTAAAGACCCCAAAGTATTTCCTGTGTCTGCTTCCAAGCCCAAAAAAACGGACAAGTCAAAGGTCTCGGTACCTGGCACCTCGAAATCGAAAGCTATTGGGGAAGCCAAAGCTATTGGGGAAGCAAAAGCTATTGCGGAAGATACCAAGGAATGTACCCACTGCAACGAGGAAAAGAGTTCCTCGGATACCTTGAACGACACTTTGAACGATGAGGGTATTTACAGTTTGAATGGAAACCACACCACTTCATCCAAAGCTAATTCAACCACTACGATCTGCGTTGCATGTGAACATGGGTCCCAGACTACCGTATGGAAGACATATACCGACTACACCACGTATTGTCCCCAGGAAACCACCGTTACCATCACCAGGTGTGAGAAAGAGTGTGTTCCATCCACCATGACTGTTGCTGCTGCTTCTACCTTGACCGTTCCTGGCGTGTGTATTGTTCCAGAGACCACCACAGTTGAGACCGCAAAGGAACATTCTGAAGACGAAGGAAGGTTGAATGGTGGTGGAAAGTCGGAGCAGAAGCTCAATGTGGAGGACAGTCCAATCCAAAAGGATGGTCAAAAAGCACATGACCAGAAAGATTCCGTTGGCCAGAGCGAAGGTTCCAAGCCAAGTCAACCAAAAGCTCCAAACGCAAGTCAACCAAAAGCTCCAAACGCAAGTCAACCAAAAGCTCCAAAAGCTCCAAACGCAAGTCAACCAAAAGCTCCAAACGCAAGTCAACAAAAAGCTCCAAACGCAAGTCAACAAAAAGCTCCAAACGCAAGTCAACAAAAAGCTCCAAACGCAAGTCAACCAAAATATTCTAAGTCAAAGGCTGAGAATAATGTTAAAGATGAAGACAAGTCTGGGACTTCTGGGACTTCTGGGACTTCTGGCACTTCTGGAAATGGAAACTCGGGAAATTCTAGAAATTCTGCCATTGGAGAAAAGCCTATTGAACCTTTTGTTAATGCAGCTTCGAAAAATGCCCTTGGTGCTTGTATTGTTGCCTTCGCTGCTTTGTTGTTATAGCCACCAGTTTGACCAGTTTGGAATTTGCTATTTTTTTAAAATTGTTGTAATTTTAAATATAATTTTTGCTAGTTTTATTATTGTTATTTTTTATTCATTGTAAGCCATTCCTTCGCCTGTCACTGTCTGTCATCACATATGCCTATATTCAACAAGAAGAATGAATTAGATGTGAAGCGTTATTTTATGAGTAGCATTTCAGACCAATTGCTTCTACTCAAACGTTTCTCCAGGACCAACTCGTCTTCAGGACCTTGATTTAATGTGAGCGCCGGAATTCGTCTGGATCATAGTGTAGATTGTAGTATCATAGTGTAGATTGTAGTATCATAGTGTAGATTGTAGTATCATAGTGTAGATTGTAGTATCATAGTGTAGATTGTAGTATCATAGTGTAGATTGTAGTATCATAGTGTAGATTGTAGTATCATAGTGTAGATTGTAGTATCATAGTGTAGATTGTAGTATCATAGTGTAGATTGTAGTATCATAGTGTAGATTGTAGTATCATAGTGTAGATTGTAGTATCATAGTGTAGATTGTAGTATCATAGTGTAGATTGTAGTATCATAGTGTAGATTGTAGTATCATAGTGTAGATTGTAGTATCATAGTGTAGATTGTAGTATCATAGTGTAGATTGTAGTATCATAGTGTAGATTGTAGTATCATAGTGTAGATTGTAGTATCATAGTGTAGATTGTAGTATCATAGTGTAGATTGTAGTATCATAGTGTAGATTGTAGTATCATAGTGTAGATTGTAGTATCATAGTGTAGATTGTAGTATCATAGTGTAGATTGTAGTATCATAGTGTAGATTGTAGTATCATAGTGTAGATTGTAGTATCATAGTGTAGATTGTAGTATCATAGTGTAGATTGTAATCGGAAGTCGTAGTCATATTCTGGAGTCATATTCTGGAGTCATATTCTGGAGTCATATTCTGGAGACTTATTCTGGAGACTTATTCTGGAGACATATTCTGAAGTCTTATTCTGGAGTCTTATTCTGGAGTCTTATTCCTCTCCCTCCCAATCATCCGCAAGTGAACATAGTAAACAGAATACATAAAGTAACAAGAATCTAACAATCGTAGGTGTAGGAAAAAGTAATTTTCGAGTAGAATGATGTGTGTAAAGTCTCAGTACTAGCTTTAGAGTAGAAGTGCATGATATTAAAGTAGAACTATAACTGTTAGCTTCTGGTTACGTCCAGTACTCTGTTTTGTGTGTTTTGTATGTTTATTCGCCGATGTTTCCTCAAAGAGGAACCATGGCACCTTATATAGACTAGTCCGGCATAGAAGAATGGAGGTCGTATTGAAGGTCGAAGGCCTTCAACATCTATCGACCAATGCACCCCAACATCCACATGGGTAGTACACTACCCATGGTGGGTGTAGCAATAACTTAATAGAGTAGGATTATAACTTAATAGAGTAGGATTATATCTTAATAGAGTAGGATTATATCTTAATAGAGTAGGATTATATCTTAATAGAGTAGGATTTGCTGAGATTTGTTCATCTACTAACGCATAAACTGGAGCGCTTCTTCTTATCTATATTTAAGCTATACTAAGAACTCGCATAATCACAGCACTGCGTCGTCGCTTATTCTGTGTCCTCTAATGTATATATATTTATATTGTTAGATTCTTGGATACGTCTAACACTGGGAGTTATGTTCATTCGTTGATGGATCCCCAATAAGTGGGAATCCGAGTAGTTATATAGCTCCATTAATACCAGAGAGTGAAGCATGTCACGAGGTAGGGTGAATCGATGAGTCCAAGTCACGGGTTAAGGTGCCTTGGATGAGNGGGTGAATCGATGAGTCCAAGTCACGGGTTAAGGTGCCTTGGATGAGCCACTGGCATTCGTAGACTCGAAAGACACCTATGGGTAGTGTGTCTACCGATGGTAGGTCTAATATATATATATATACACCCGTACACCATCCAGAAACACAACACCCGTACACCACGAAAAGAAACCCGTACACCAGAATTCAAACTTTAAATTTCCAGACCCGTTTTTCGCTATACTCTATTCCATAATCAACCCACTATTTCTTTTCCCTCGCCCCCATTTTCCCTCTTGTTGTCCATTTATACGTTCGTCCCTCTTTGTTGATACACTCCTGCATACAACAACCCAACTTCCACCCAACATTTGCACCCAGTGCCAACACGCGCCATGCAGGAGGCCGCGAAAAACCAACCACATATAATCCCACCATCGCCTCGTGTTTCGGCTGCATCTGCTCAATTTCAAATAGACCCCAAAATCGTCTAAAGGCTGCCAATTCACTGCAGTCGTTTTTGCCGATTCTGTCCATTAGTTCTGTCTAGTTCTGTCTAGTTCTGTCTAGTTCTATCTAGTTCTGTCTAGCTGCCTAGTTCTGTCCAGTTCCCTAGTTACCTAGTTCCGTCTAGTTCCCTAGCTCCGTCTAGTTCCCTAGTTCCGTCTAGTTCCCTAGCTCCCTAGTTCCCTAGCTCCGTCTAGTTCTGTCCAATTCCCTAGTCCCGTCTATTTATCATGAGACCCGAGATTGAGCAGGAACTCTCCCATACCTTGTTGACGGAGTTGTTGGCGTACCAGTTCGCCTCTCCCGTGCGCTGGATCGAAACCCAGGATGTTTTCCTTAAAGACCACAATACCGAGCGGGTGGTGGAAATTGGGCCTTCGCCCACTTTGGCTGGAATGGCTCTGAGAACCATTAAGGCCAAGTACGAGTCCTACGATGCTGCATTATCCTTGCAACGTCAGGTCTTGTGTTACGCCAAGGACGCAAAGGAAATCTACTATACTCCTGACCCTGCTGACTTGGCTCCTCCTCCTGCTGCTGCTGCTGCTGCTGAACCCTCTGCTGCTGCTGCCCCAGCTCCTGCTGCTGCTGCTGCTCCAGTGGAGACTCCTGCTGCTGCTCCAGCTCCAGCTGCCGCTTCTGCTCCAGCTGCCGCTGTTTCGGATGAACCAGTGAAAGCCTCGCTTCTTCTCCATGTTTTGGTGGCCCAGAAGTTGAAGAAGTCCTTGGATGCAGTCCCCATGTCCAAGGCCATCAAGGACCTTGTCAATGGTAAATCCACCGTGCAAAACGAGATCTTGGGTGATTTGGGTAAGGAGTTCGGCTCTACCCCCGACAAGCCCGAGGACACTCCTTTGGAGGAGTTGGCCGAGCTGTTCCAGGATACCTTCAATGGACAATTGGGCAAGACCTCTACGTCCTTGATCAACAGATTGATGGCCTCCAAGATGCCTGGTGGTTTCTCCATCACCGTGGCCAGAAAGTACTTGGAGTCCAAGTTCGGCTTGGCTTCCGGAAGACAAGATTCCGTGTTGCTTTTGGCTTTGGTCAATGAGCCTGCTGCCAGATTGGGCTCTGACAACGACGCAAAGGAGTTTTTGGACTCCATTGCCCAGAAATACGCCTCGTCGGCTGGTATTTCGTTATCTTCAGCCTCTGCTGGACCTGGTGCTGGTGGTGCTGGTGGTGCTGTCATTGACAGTGCTGCTTTGGATGCCATTACCGAGGAAAACAAGAACTTGGCCAAGCAACAGCTTGAAACGCTTGCCAGATACTTGCAGGTGGACTTGAACAAGGGTGCCAGATCCTACATCAAGGAGAAGGAGGCTTCGTCGGTGTTGCAGAAGGAACTCGATGTTTGGGAGGCCGAACACGGCGAATTCTACGCCCAGGGCATCAAACCCATTTTTTCCAACTTGAAGGCCAGAACCTACGACTCTTACTGGAACTGGGCCCGTCAAGATGTGTTGTCGATGTACTTTGACATCATTTTCGGCAAGTTGGACTCCATCGATCGTGAAACCATCAACCAGTGCATCCAGATCATGAACAGAGCATCGCCTTCGTTGATCAAGTTCATGCAGTACCACATTGACCACACCCCAGAGTACAAGGGTGAAACCTACCAATTGGCCAAGAGATTGGGCCAGCAGTTGATTGACAACTGTAAGCAGGTGTTGGACGTGGACCCTGTGTACAAGGATGTGTCCAAGATCACGGGTCCAAAGACAACTGTGGATGCCAAGGGAACCGTTGTTTACGAGGAAGCCAACAAGGAGTCTGTCAGAAAGTTCGAACAATACGTCTACGAAATGGCCCAGGGTGGTCCAATGACCAAGCAAGCTCAACCTACTATCCAGGAGGACTTGGCCCGTGTCTACAAGGCCATCTCCAAGCAATCGGTGTCGAAAAACACCAAGCTTGAACTCGAGCAGTTGTACTCCAAGTTGGTCAACTTCATGGAGGAAAACAAGGAGATTGTCACGGACCAAGCCACCAAGATTGCCTTGCTGGCCCGTACAGGAACCACCACTCCTTCGGACGACGACGAAACTCCTGCATCCGACGATGAAATCGCCTCTTTGCCCGACAAGACGTCGATCTTGCAGCCTGTTTCGTCCACCATTCCTCCTCAAACCATTCCTTTCTTGAACATCCAAAAGAAGACTCTTCACGGCTGGGAATACGACCCCAAGCTTTCGTCCATGTACTTGGATGGCTTGGAAAGCGGAGCCGTCAATGGTTTGACTTTCAAGGACAAGCACGTTTTGGTGACCGGAGCCGGTGCTGGTTCTATTGGTGCCGAGATCTTGCAAGGCTTGATTTCCGGAGGTGCCAAAGTGGTGGTGACTACTTCTAGATTCTCCAAGAAGGTCACTGAGTACTACCAGGCCATGTACTCCAGATACGGAGCTGCCGGATCTACTTTGATTGTTGTTCCTTTCAACCAAGGTTCTAAGCAGGATGTGGAGGCCTTGGTCAACTACATCTACGACCCCAAGGAAGGATTGGGCTGGGACTTGGATGCCATCATTCCATTTGCAGCTATCCCCGAGAACGGAAATGGTATTGACAACATCGACTCCAGATCTGAGCTCGCCCACAGAATCATGTTGACAAACTTGTTGAGATTGTTGGGAGCAGTCAAGACGAAGAAGACCACTGACACCAGACCTGCCCAGGTGATCTTGCCTCTTTCGCCTAACCACGGAACCTTTGGTTTCGACGGTTTGTACTCGGAGTCCAAGATCTCCTTGGAGACCTTGTTCAACAGATGGGGCTCCGAGGACTGGAGCACCAAGTTGACCATCTGTGGAGCCATCATTGGATGGACCAGAGGTACTGGTTTGATGAGTGCCAACAACATCATTGCCGAGGGTATTGAGAAGGTGGGTGTTAGAACCTTCTCGCAGAAGGAAATGGCCTTCAACATTTTGGGTTTGATGACTCCTTCCGTGGTCAACTTGTGCCAGGAAGAGCCCATCATGGCTGACTTGAACGGTGGCTTGCAGAACATTGAGAACTTGAAGGAGTTCACCACCAAGTTGAGAACCGACTTGCTTGAAAATGCCGACATCAGAAGAGCCGTTTCCATCGAGTCCAGCATTGAGCAAAAGGTGGTCAATGGAGATGGTGTGGATGCCAACTACGCCAAGGCCACTGTTCAACCAAGATCCAACATGTCGTTCTCTTTCCCTGGCATGAAGTCTTACGAGGAGGTCAAGAACGTCTCGCCCGATTTGGAGGGAATGTTGGACTTGAGCTCGGTCATCGTGGTGACTGGTTTCGCCGAGGTGGGTCCTTGGGGTAATGCCAGAACCAGATGGGAGATGGAGTCCAAGGGTGAATTCTCTTTGGAGGGATGTGTGGAGATGGCCTGGATCATGGGCTTGATCAAGTACCACAACGGTAAGATCAAGGGTAAGGCTTACTCCGGCTGGGTGGACGCCAAGACCGGTACTCCAGTGGAGGACACGGAGATCAAGGCCAAATACGA
The DNA here is from genome assembly GCA_002374485.1 of Metschnikowia santaceciliae. NCBI lineage: Eukaryota > Fungi > Ascomycota > Pichiomycetes > Serinales > Metschnikowiaceae > Metschnikowia > Metschnikowia santaceciliae. Next base: position 19,684 of record NKZN01001891.1, read on the forward strand.
GGAGGAGATCTTGGCCCACTCTGGTATCCGTCTTATTGAGCCCGAATTGTTTGCTGGATACGACCCTAAGAAGAAGGAGATGATCCAAGAGGTGGTGATTCAGCACGACTTGGAGCCATTTGAGGCATCCCAGGAAACTGCCGAGCAGTACAAGCACCAACACGGAGACAAGGTGGAGATCTTCGAAATCGAGGGTACTGGCGAGTACACGGTGCGTGTTTTGAAGGGAGCCACGTTGTACATTCCAAAGGCCTTGAAATTTGACCGTTTGGTGGCCGGCCAAATCCCAACGGGATGGAACGCCAAGACCTACGGTATCTCCGATGATACCATCTCGCAAGTGGACCCAATCACGTTGTACGTGTTGGTGTCGACGGTGGAAGCGTTGTTGTCTGCAGGTATCACCGACCCATACGAGTTCTACAAGTATGTGCACGTGTCCGAGGTTGGTAACTGTTCCGGTTCGGGTATGGGTGGTGTTTCTGCCTTGAGAGGTATGTTCAAGGACAGATACGCCGACAAGCCAGTTCAGAACGATATCTTGCAGGAGTCCTTTATCAATACCATGTCTGCATGGGTGAACATGTTGTTGTTGTCGTCTTCTGGTCCAATCAAGACCCCCGTGGGAGCATGTGCCACCGCTGTGGAGTCCGTGGACATTGGTATTGAGACCATTCTCGGAAACAAGGCCAAGATCTGCATTGTGGGAGGATACGATGATTTCCAGGAGGAAGGCTCGTATGAGTTTGCCAACATGAATGCTACGTCTAATGCTATGGACGAGTTTGCCCACGGAAGAACACCTTCCGAGATGTCCAGACCAACCACCACAACCAGAAACGGATTTATGGAGGCACAGGGTTCCGGTATCCAAGTGATCATGACTGCTGACTTGGCCCTCAAGATGGGTGTTCCAATCTACGCAGTCTTGGCCATGACGGCTACGGCAACCGACAAGATTGGTAGATCGATTCCCGCACCAGGAAAGGGTATCTTGACCACAGCCCGTGAGCACCACGGCGACTTGAAGTACCCATCTTCCATGTTGAACATCAAGTACAGATCCAGACAGTTGAAGAAGAGATTGGAGCAGATTTCTGCATGGGAGGAGTCGGAGATCGAATACTTGGCCGAAGAAGCCGAGCTCGCCAAGGAGGAGTACGGCGCTGAGTTCTCCATCAAGGAGTTCATGGGCGAGAGAACCGAGGAGATCCATAGAGAGGCTCGCAGACAAACAGCCGAGGCCAAGAAACTCTGGGGTAACAACTTCTACAAATCCGACCCCAGAATTGCACCATTGAGAGGAGCCTTGGCTACATTTGGCTTGACCATCGACGACATTGGCGTGGCTTCATTCCACGGAACGTCCACCATGGCCAATGACAAGAACGAGTCGGCCACGATCAACTCCATGATGAAGCACTTGGGCAGAACCGAAGGAAACCCAGTGTTCGGAGTGTTCCAGAAGTACTTGACGGGACACCCCAAGGGAGCAGCTGGAGCATGGATGTTGAACGGAGCCATCCAGATCTTGAACTCTGGTATTGTTCCAGGAAACAGAAACGCCGATAACGTGGACAAGGTGATGCAGGACTTTGAGTATGTGTTGTACCCATCGCGGTCGATCCAAACGGACGGAATCAAGGCAGTGTCGGTGACTTCGTTTGGTTTCGGTCAAAAGGGAGCTCAGGCCATTGCTGTGCACTCCGACTACTTGTTTGCTTGTTTGGACAAGAACACTTATGAGGACTACGCTCACAGAGTGACCCAGAGACAGAAGAAGGCCTACAGGTACATGCACAACGCCATCACCAGAAACACGATGTTCGTGGCCAAAGACAATGCGCCATACTCAGACGAGTTGGAGCAGCCAGTGTACTTGGACCCATTGGCCCGTGTTGGCGAGAGCAAGAACGGGTTGGTGTACGGACAAAAGGATGTTCAATCTACCGAGTCGTACGTGTCCAAAACCGCCAAGGCTACAGCCGAGGCTTTGAGTGCATTGAACAACGGGTCCAAGGGAGTGGGAGTTGACGTTGAGCTTCTCTCGTCGCTAAACTTGGAGAACGAGACATTCCTTTCGAGAAACTTCACTGAGGCTGAAATCAAGTACGCCTCCAGTGCTCCTTCCCCACAAGCCTCATTCACGGGTACGTGGTCAGCCAAGGAGGCTGTGTTTAAGGCCTTGGGTGTCAAGTCGCAAGGAGCAGGAGCAGCGTTGAAGGAGATTGAAATCGTGCGTGACACCAAGGGAGTTCCAACGGTTTCATTATCTGGATCGGCCAAAGAGGCAGCATCCAAGGCTGGGGTTAAGAACGTCAAGGTGTCGATTTCACATGATGACTTCCAGGCCACTGCCGTCGCCTTGAGCGAGTTTTAAAGAAGTCCGAGTTCTAGTCATGAGTTCTAGTCATGAGTTCTAGTCATGAGTTCTAGTCAGTCTAGTTCTAGAGCCTGGAGTTCAAGTTATAATTGAATCTACAGTATATTAATTCATATTTTTTTAGTCTCTCTAAGTATATCTACTCCTTTTAGATGAATGGACACCATAATGAATATGAAGCTCTTAATGTTAGATTCTGGTTACGTCCAGTACTCTGTTTTAGTGTGTTTTGTATGTTTATTCGTCGATGATTCCTCAAGGAGGAACCATCGC
>NKZN01001892.1:0-10314 GCA_002374485.1 Metschnikowia santaceciliae
GACTATGCGAAGGGGTACGAAACATTTTGGCGCGCTAGTTTGAATCATTTTGTCGCGCTGGTCCGAATCGTTTCGAATAACACTGTAATATCGGTGATTTTTTCAAAGACTTGCGCCGGGGTGGAGGGTGTCCTGCACATAATGTGCGATAATGTGCGATAATGTGCGATAATGTGCAGTATATTCTATTCTTTTTTTCTAAGGACCTTATTCTACCTTCTCCCTACAGACTAGATATTGAATACATATTGTTACAGAAATGTCACTTGTGAATGTACACTGCAGAGAAGGGGGTTCACGTAAAAGGAGGCGTTTTCGGTGAACTCGGGCGCCACAGAATCAATAAGGGCCGAAATGATGGGTTGCGAGCCCGGGGCCTCGCTTAAACCTTTTTGAACGTAACAAGCCGCTCCGGTGTGAATGTACTCACTGAAGAATCTCAGGGGATCTCTTCCAAGGAGTTCTTTGATAAAGTTAATAAATTTAACTCTATGCTGACCGTTCCCTATGAGGGGTGGATCCTCTCTGAGGCTCCACTCCTGCAGGAACGTAGCTTCTTTCTCAAGGAGGTTTTAGAACAGGTTTGTCCAAGGATTGTCTTTGTCCGCGCAGACATCTATTTGATATCTAGTTAATCACACTTCACTACTACTCACCTCTAAAATCACACCCGCAAAATTAAGACAAAGTAATAGAAAAAATTCATAAAGAAATCTGGCTATTTCACGAGAAACCATATCTTGAGCTTTTTTTTTTGGGGTGAATTTCTATATTAGTACCGTGGTACACGGATGTATATTAGCGTATAGCTGGTGCACGGGTCTGTGGCCGGGTTTATGTGTGGAGATTGTTAAACATGTGAGCTGTGACAACCAGGGTGTACAGGACACAAGTACTTGTGTTACCTTCAGTACAGATGGAAAACACGGAGTTGGGTCGATGGGCCAGGCTCACGTATATCTACGAATGTAGAGTATAAATGAAACCTTGTGATAGTTAAATACTTTATATCAATAATTTGTGTATACGTATAGTCTCTAAGATTCCTACAAAGTATATATAAAAATATACGTTTTGTTATGTTCTTTATAGCGTGTTTCAACCTAAACTAGCTTCGTTGATAGGCTACCCCGGACCTGGTACGACCTCCATGTTAGATTCTTATTGACCGAACTTTTACGTGACCACCACTCATATTGCCGTGTGTATTTGGACGATATTCTTATTTTCAGTCCTGATCCTGAGAACCATACGCAACAAACCTGTCCGAGCCGTACTTGAAGTTCCTACTCGCAATCAACGAATACAAGTTTAGGTTAAAACACGTTATAAAGAACATAACACGTTTGGTTATCTGCTGTTTAAATTTATTATAATAATATTTTACTAAATAAAATTTAGTGTTATTATAAATCATTTATGTATAAAAAATATACAGATAAAAATAAATTGCTGCGGGGCTTCAGCTTAAAATTTATGATTTTGAAGGACCCTTCACCGCCACGTGACCATGTCAAAGCTGTCTTTTTCCGGGGGTTGGTCCTGCACGATGCCTTGGTCAGGAATATCACCGGAAATGTCATCACTCAGCTTTTTACCGCCCAGGGTGTGGATGCTTGACCTCAGACTTTGGGTCATCTTTTGGAAACGCTATGCGACGTGCACGATGACCGGGTTTTGGGAATCGGAAGAGTTCCGATTGGAACACCGAAACGAGATGAAGGTTGAATACAGGATGATACAGGATGAATACAGGATGAATACAGGATGAATACAGGATGAATACAGGAATGGATTCTGTTGAGAATCAATCAAGGTCCTCAGTAAACATCAGTACCTCTACACTAGCTAATATTGGTGGGTCTTGTGTCGGGCGACATCTTGGTATGTCCTCCTTTAGGTGGTGTATACATTTTTGGTGGTTTTATAGAATAGCGGGAGCGTGTCCTTTTATATTGGGGTGAGCCTTCACATGACTACAGTCACGTGAGTGACCGCGGTCTCAGGGAAACATGGAAGCCGCGGCTCCTGTTTCTCAACAGATTCCAAGGAGAACTATATATATCTGGGATTCTGGCCATGTTTAAAGGGTATCAATTGGGATCAGAGATCTATGATATCTAAGTTTAGATATGAAGAATATAAGAGATCCAAGATGAGTACTGAAACACTTTACTTAACAGAGTAAGTGGGGCCAATGTTATAACTGTTCCAAATTATGCGAAGGTTTATGGTAACGCGCAACAGAGATGACAGTCCAACAAACTCAAGTCCTTAGTAAACATCAGCACCTCTACACTAATTAATATTGGCCTAATTGATATTGCTGGATCTTGTTTCGGAAGAAATCTTGGTATGTCCCTTCAGTTGATATTTGGGTTGTCTTATAAATTAGCGGAAGCTTGTCGTTTGATATTAGGGTGAGCCTTCACATGACTACTGTCACATGACTGGCTGCGGCTTTAGAGAGACACCAAGAGCTGTTTTCTCAACACTCCCTCTGTAGGTTTGACTCCAATTTCTGTAACCTTCGTAGCTCAGTATATATCTTTCCACGAGAAGTTTTATGAATGTATCCATAGTTAATTTCAAAAAAAAAAAAAAAAAAAAAATTCAACAATCATGTCGTTTGTCACGATTCCTTATCTCACAGATTCAGCTCTGACCAGAATATGCTCATATCCTTCAAACTTGACCGTACCGTCATGATTGCAGTTGAATTATTCACGGTAGTCGACCTGGTAATTTGATTCAACTTCTTCAACTTCTCTATATTGACTCAAGAGTGACTCAAGAGTGGCTCAAGAGTGACTTAAGTGTAGTGATTTGAGCATCACTTAAGGGTGTGAGTGCAACTAGTTCAGAATTGAGTAATGTGACTTCAACAATTGTTTGCGATAACATTTTCCACAGAGCTGGTAAGTTGGGTAAAATCCGTTTAGGTGTAAAGTTGTTAACCTACTCGTAAAACTCCTTAGATGAGATCCCTTGATATAATCCGGCGAGTCACATTACTTTCATCACATACTTTAGCGTCACATTACTTTCATCACATTACTTTCATCACATTACTTTCATCACATTACTTTCATCACATTACTTTCATCACATTACTTTCATCACATTACTTTAACATATCATTACTTTAACATATCACCACTGTAAAATATCACTACCGTAAAATATCACTACTGTTATGTTCTTTATAACGTATATTCTAAACTTGTATCCGTTGATGGTTCCTCAAAGAGAGGAACCGAGGTGGCTTATATGTTGAGAGAAACGTGTTACCGGAAAACTCTCCACTAGAACAATGGTCCGGCTTGTTCTAGAATATTCGAAAGAAGACCACCGGTGCCCGAAATGCCGAGACGGCCGAACGCCTTGATACGGCGTTTGCCGTGGCAAATGTTGACATCAGACATCGTAGGTTTCATAATGTCCCTATAGGTAGTGCCCTACCTATAGTGGATGTAACAATTACTGTAACATATATATTCAATAGCTAGTCTGCAAAGAAGGTAGAATAAATGTCCTGCGAGAGAGAATATTAAAGATTGTTTCTTCTCGCATAAATAGGAAGTCGCATAAATAGGAAGTCGCATATACAAGAAGAGGTCGTGCAAGTTCCAGAAACAGCTCAAGCACTGAAACAGCTCTTTAAGTTCTGGGCACTTAAGGGTATGTTCTGTTGGACATGAGGACCGGTACATCTCTGTGTTGAGAAAAAACAAATGGTGTGTCTCTAGTACCACATGCACTCACGTGACTTTGGTCATGTGAAAGCTCACCTCCAATATCAAACGACATCAACATCTAAGAGTATCGAAATGTCAACTGAGAAAGGACATACCAAGAAGTTCCTCTGCACCAGACCCACCAATATTAATTAGGACAATATTAATTAATGTGGAGGTACTGATGTTTACTGAGGACTTGCATTGACTTCTTAACATTTATGGATCCTGTAGACAGACACTCTACCATACTCTATCCACATTTTGGAAAGGGCAACCAAACTGTCAAATAACAAGCTTAACGGAAGAAGCTTATGCTTTTGCCGCTTCTTTGGGAGAAGTTTTATGCTGGCACGTGATTATAGCAGCATGATGTTCTGATACCTGGTACAAGTCTGGAAAATTAAACATTGTTCAAGCACCTGTAGCTGGCAAAAATTGGATCTCAGTACTTTATGAATTACCTTTACTACCATTATGGTACAATATTTTGTGTTATTGTGTGTGTGTGTGTGGTTATGAGCCTTGGTATGACTATGGTTATGAGCCTTGAGTGCATTAGTTACACTAGTTCGTTTGGGATATATTAACGGAACTCCTGGATACAGTCTTTTAGTACTGAATAGTTCTGTAAATTCCTGTATAATTCTATATAATTCTGAATAAACTTATAATGTGAAGTATTTTTTTTCTTGTCCTTTATAACTGTTCGCATACCCTATATTATCCTAGATTTAAGTGGCATCCTAAAAAGTTGAGAACCACACTTCACTACTACTCACCTCTCAAAATCACATTCACAAATTTAAGACAAAGTAATAGAAAAAATACATAAAGAAATCTGGCTATTTCGCATAAACTATATCTTGATCTTTTTTTTTTGGGTGAATTTCCATGTATATATATATACACGTTTATTTATAGGCCACAAGTCTATAAATACGGGTCGGAGAAAACTTGTTAGTACCGTGGTGCACGGATGTATTTAACTGGTGCACGGGTCCGTGCACGGGTCTGTGTTAGGGTCTGTGTTAGGGTCTGTGTTAGGGTCTGTGTTAGGGTCCGTGTCCGGGTCTGTGTGTGAAGATTGTATTGAACATGTGAGCAGTGACAACCTGTGTATGCCGGTCACGATGATGTTGAGAAAAAACTGCACTTGGTGTGTCTCTAGCGCCGCAGCCACTCACGTGACTTTGGTCATGTGGAGGCAATCACCCCAATACAAAAGGACAAGCTCCTCTTATTTAATAACACCACCAAAAAATTATAACAACTGAGGGAGGACACACCAAAATGTCTCCTGACACTAGATCCACCAATATTAATTAGCCCAATATTAATCAGGCCAATATTAATAAGTATAGAGGTACTGATGTTTACTAAAGACCTGCATTGATTCTCTTCAAAAGTCACGCCTGCATACAAAACAGATTAACCTAGTTCCAACACTCACAAACCACAAATCGACCTTTTTAAGTCATAAGAATCTAGGCTTAAAACGCCGTTTCGCAAGTTCCAGTTCCCTGAAATCATGCAGAAAGTCATTAATGTATCTTCTAAGATGTGCTCTTCCGAATTAGTTTTTTTTTTCTTTTTTTCTTTTCTTCATTTCATTCATCTTTGTTCAATCAGAAATAAAAATGCGGGGTTAGGAGAAAACGTCATCAGGCTGCTGCAACACGGGCTACTGTAACACGGCACCGAGTACCGGTCTCGAGACAGAAACTCTGTGGAAAAACTCCTTATGAGTCAAAGTATGAGTTTACGTCCTCAAGGAGGTCTACCGAATGAATCAGGATTACTTTCACAGCGTCTGATTAGCCACAGAGACAGCCTTTTACTACGAGACCATTCATCTGTTGAGGATCAATCCACTGTTAAAACAGTCAACCGACCCTACTTTAGAGAAGCCTCTTAGGGGTGTACGGGTTTATTTCGTATGAATTGGTTTTTCTTCTGGCTGCCTCTTTTTCTGGCTGTCTCTTTTTCTGGCTGCCTCTTTTTCTGGCTGCCTCTTTTTCTGGCTGCCTCTTTTCTGGCTGCACGCACCTCATGCGTACCAAAAATAAAGTACGGTGTAGGTTTTGATCTATGGCATGTGAGAAAACGGTTTTTTGGTCGGAAAATATAAAAGTGTGTATTTGTTATATGCCCATACCAGAAATTTTGATACACTATAGACATACCAGAAATCACTATAGACATACCAAAAATCTTCATGGACATACCAGAAATCCATTTGTAGTCGGCTCCAGTCCTATGCTCTATATAAGTCGCGTTGTTCCCCAAGTTTGCACCCATCACCTCTTTTCCACACTCAGAAACAGACAGACTTTGATACTTGAACTCTCGGAAAAAACAGACTTTTTTCGAACTCTCAGACTCAGACTCAAACTCAAACTCACTCCAACCAAACTCACTCCAACCAAACTCAGACTCAAACTCTAAGACCACCTGAACTCTTTACCTAATGCAAGCTTCAGATACCAGTAGCTTTCTTGACCTGCTCTTCAGCTCCAAAATCCCAATGGAGACTGACTTCTCCTCATTCATGGAAACTCTGGCTTCCCTGAAATCTCGATCCTTTCCGGAATCTCTGGCTTTTCTGGAATCTCTGGCTTTTCTGGAATCTCCAGGTTTGACTCCACGGAATCTTAGGAAATGGAAACCCTCCAACCAAGTTCCTGACGTGTTGACCAGTCTCTTGGACTGGAGAATGCAACTCTCTTCCTTAGGCCAGGCCGCTTTGCAATCCGAAATTGACCCCGGCAACCTTCCCTTTCACCCAGCTCTGCTCGAGTGTATAGAAGAGACTGACGAGACTGAAGAGACTGCAGAGACAGAAGAGACAGGCTGGGTGCCTCAAGAACTTCAAAGTGCATTGTTTGAAACGAGCGCTTTGTCCAGGGCCTTGAGTCTCAGCAACCACTCGAAGCTCGATTTGAAGCTCCACTCGAAGCTTCATTCGAGAACCCACTCAAAGTTCCATACAACTTTCCAATCAGTAATGGAGGAGCTGGAGCTGGAGCTGGAGCTGGAGTTGGAAATGGGACTAGAGCTGGAGAAGCAAAAGGAGCAGGAAAAGAAACAGGAAAAAGAGCAAGAAAAAGAGCTGGAACTGGAATCCAAGCCTTCTTCCCAAAATAGCTTGATTTCACAACGGACCATGCTAGCAATGGACCTTCTTTTCGAAAGCTCTTCTCTGAGTGATCTGGATCATACTAGCACACTGCCTTGGGATCTTCCAAAGTCTTCCAGACTTTAGGATGCTTTTGAGAAGGTTGCTTCTACTGAAAAACAGGCTTGGGGTTTAATGGACCCCAAATGGACTTCAAGTAGCTCAAGCTCCAGTCAAAGTTCCAGTCAAAGCTCAAGCCAAAGCCACAACTAAAAGAAATAAATAATTAATCAAAAGAAAATTTAAAGAAATAAAATGTGTAGTAACAGCTAGCTCTACCACTTTGCAGCAGCAGTTAGCTAGGTTAGGGAAGGGACTTGGGACTTGGAACTTGCAACTTGGTTTGTCCTGCTTCCATAAAGTTAAACAGGTGTTGACAAACACAATGTAGTTGGATGAGAAATATATATAATTCTCTCATATTTCTCTTCACATTTCTCTAGGAAGATCTACGTCAATCCTCCTTCTCGTTGCTTTTCAGGGTATCAAATATCACCTTGACATGAAAGTAAAATTGTCAAGTTTCTTGAAATCAGTATCAGGGTTGCTAACAGTGTAATTAATGGAAGGTGCGTTGTAGAGCTTGCACTCATTCCAAATTACCTGTGTAATGGAGCATTCGAAGTATATGTGGTTGATTTTGTCCTCAATTGCATTCATTAGCCCATTCATAAAATTGTGTTTTCATTAGCCCATTCATACAATTATGCATTCATTAGCCCATTCATACAATTATGCATTCATTAGCCCACTCATATAATTATGCTTTCATCAGCGTCTCTTTTAACCTTAAGGGCCCAATGGTGGAACTGCACACTCAATGCCAATCTAGAAATGTGTTCCTTCAGCGTAATACAGTGGGGTAGTGTATCGAGGAGACTTTGTTAAGGCTCCACATTACGCTTGTGTGGTTATAGGGCGTACCCCAATATCACCAATCTATTTTATTTGCTGGTCCATTATTCTAGGCTTTGAAGGGTCCATCTAAGAGAGGTTATATTTCGGTGATTTGGTGATTGGTGATTTGGTGATTGGTGATGTGGTGATTGGTGATGTGGTGATTGGTGATGTAGTGATTTGGTGATGTGGTTATGTTATAAACTTCGGAAAGAGACTGAGGGTGGGAGACTGAGGGTGGGAGACTGAGGATGTGAGATGTGTTTTTCCGCACCACCTGAAACCGACCAAAGCCTTAGTCAAGCGGGGGGAGTCAATGGATGATTTGTTGAACACTAGTGCATCCTCAATCGTATCCCGAATATCACATGACTACAACAGTGGCGTTTTGACCTGCAGGGAGTCCATCTGTTTATCGTAGTCAATCAACTCGATAGTTTTTGGTCTTCACCATTGGCTGCTGAGGATACGCCATGAAGCACAACAACGTGTCGACTCTCCGGAACTGGCTATATTCAATAGCTCCAATAGCTCCAATAGCTCCAATAGCTCCAATAGCTCCAATAGCTCCAATAGCTTGCTTATCCATCGCACATTGATAGGTGTTTTTTGGCGATTGGTTGTGGTGAGGGTATGGAATCAAACCTGCATCTACACCAAGCACGGTGAGGATTTGATTTCCAAATGTGTGAATTTGATGTTGGGGTTTTCGGGTGAGACTGAGGGTGAGACTGAGGGTGTGAGTGAGAAAAAGAGAGAGAAAAAGAGAGAGAAAAAGAGAGAGAATGAGAGAGAATGAGAGAATGAGATTCACTGAAAAACTGGTTCATATTGATTTCGGTGACTGTTTCGAGGCAGCTATTCTCCGTGAAAAAGGAATCATTGTTGGCTATTTTGGAAGCCATTGCCTACGATCCTTTGATCAATTGCGGCTTTGACTTCCCCACCAATGTGTTGACTCGTCGGGCAAGAGAGAGGTCTGGGGCTGAGTACGAATCTGGCCTGGTCAGTCATTGTGGAAGAGAGATTCTGGGGCTTAGGCTGAGGAAGGATTGGCACTTTGATGAAGAGAGAAGCTCAGAATGTACTACTACAATATACTACAATATACTACAATATACTACAATATACTACAATACTACTACAATATACTACAATATACTACAATATATGTATTGTGTATTTATGTATTTATTGTAAGATTCTTGTTGAACGTTATATACTAAGTTATCTATTTTGTTCTTTGATGGTTCCTCAGAGTGAGGATCCAGTACAGTTTATATAGCAATTGAAGAAAAACCTGGCAGTGAAATACTCTTCACCAGAACAATGGTGGGGATTTTCTGGCATCTTTGAAGACATCTCATCATTTGCGATGGTCAAAAGCCGTGCTACGGCGTTTGCAATAGCCCTTGTTAGGATCGGGCAGAGAGACTCCATAATACCTCCATAAGTAGATCACTATATATGGTGGATCTGACATTTATGTATTTATGTATTTGTCTTTATGTATTTGTCTTTATGTATTTGTCTTTATGTATTTGTCTTTATGTATTTGTCTTTATTGTTGAGCAGTACTATTCAAGCTCTTATTCTGGAACGATTATGACATTGATCCCCAAAGACATCGTATAGTTAAAGAGCCTTAAAAACTCATCTCAGTCACTTCTAGTGTTATTTGTATCTAAACCAAACTCAGAGATCCTTGTACCTTAACGCTGCTGGTTCGGTAATCTCTTGTGGGAGAGAGTGTGTGAATGTGTGAATGTAGATTGTTTAACCGTATGTACAGTGTTTTTCAAAACTATTCAAACCAGTGCGACAAAATGATTCATACCAGTGCGACAAAGTGGTTCAAGCTAGCACGACAAAATGGTTCAAACTAGCACGACAAAATGGTTCAAACCAAATGGCGTAATGTTTGGTTTGAAAGATTGTGCGAAGAGGTACGAGACTTTTTGTCACGCTGGTTTGAATCATTTTGCCGCGTTAGTTTGAATAGCTTTGAAAAACACTGCATACTGTTCGTGTGTACATCATGTGGTCTTTCAATGGCCAAACAAGCCCACCACGCACCCAGACCACGCGCTCACATCCAAACCTCATTTGGTACTCAATGGCCAATACAACTCAACCCTCTTTCCAAATCCCCAAATATACTTTTAACCCAGTAAGTTGGCTGAAAGCCTTAATACCCTAAATTGTTGTATCAATGCCTAAAATTAGTAAATTTCTTTTGTCTCTCTTGTTATGGCCAAGTCTAGTGGTCACTAATATTCTGTAGGGACTAGTGGGTGATAGAAGAGTACTGAACGTGAGGAGAGCGTACAGCAGTTTAAAGCGTACAGCAGTGTCTTTGAATAGCCAAGGAATACAGTCCAGTGTAACATATTGATTGTCAGAGATAACATTCAGTCTCAGGAGTCAGTCTCAGGAGTCAGTCTCAGGAGTCAGTCTCAGGAGTCAGTCTCAGGAGTCAGTCTCAGGAGTCAGTCTCAGGAG